>CM077830.1:12186737-12466737 GCA_039720395.1 Liquidambar formosana
AACACTATTAATTGTTATGTCCTTGCATATTACACTGGACATAATTTTTTTCCTTATATGAACATGTTTCTAATAGGATTGCAACCTCTTCTATCAACACATTTCTTTTCCTAACTTCGTTTTCTACCGAAACAAACAGAACCATAGGCAATAAGACAAGTAAATGAAAGATTTTCAATCAACGCATTTCGAATGTAACCTATTCCTATTATAACGAAACAAGGCAAAGAAAAAAAAATAAAAAAAAAAGGAAAGAAAGAAGGTGGGAGGGTAAACTCTTGCATTGCGACGCACTGCGCACCCATGCACTACATAGTGCACACCCCTACGCTTTTTCTATCTTTATATATAACTGAATTTGTCTAAAGAAATATCGTGCGTTTCCTTTCCATTCTGGGTAAACTCTCACCTGCTCTCTCTATCCCACTTCTCTCACCGCGTTTCCTCTTTTACTTTTCTCCTTTCACTATTTTAGGTTTAGGGTTTCTGAAACATGGCACCCCTCCACCCCTACAATATAATATGGACAAAGCATTGAAAATTACCCGACCAACAATACCGCCCATGTTCTATCATCGGGTAACAATGCCGCCCATTTTCTACCGTACTGAAACATTGCCGCCCATATTCTACCGTTGGGCTTCTATGAAATGTTTTTCAACCGGTTCAAAGCATCCTGGTATGGTTCCTTGTTCTTAGCTTCTTGTCTTCGTTTCTTTCTTTCTTTCTTATTTTTTTTTCTTTCTTCTCATTTTATTTTTCCTCATTATTATGTGTGGAGGCTCTGCTTGTTAAATTGTTCAATGTAGAATGAAAGAAGGCGATCGGTGGGACTTTTTTGTTTTTTTGTTTTGTTTTTTTTTTTTTTGTTGAGTAGAATACAGCGGAAACCAAAATTAAATGTTTTATTAACACTTAACAAATTACACTATACACATGAAACTCACAAGTGGACTAAACTCCCATTCACACATAATTACTATACTTGTAATACACACTAGACACCCTCACTTTATCACTTACTCAAACCTTTAAAAAAAAAATACTACACTCACGTACACTGAAGGGAGAACACACTCACACACTAGTGTTATCCCTACACATTACATATTAACTTCACTCACACCTTTGGATTCACTCCACATGACACACACTTAAGGGAGGCCCTTGCCCCCTTTTTATACATGCTAGTTGCTTCTTGGAGTCGGTTCTCAACCGACTTGGAAGCTTCTCGGTCTTCTCCATTGTTATTGACATTGTGGAAGCTTCAAGAGAATGGTAGTGCACGAAGAGGAATCTAGAGAAAACAAGAGAGAAATAAAAGAGAGAAGGAAGGAGATCTGGAAGGAGAAAGGCCTAGAGCAGCACTACAACAAATTTAATTTTTAATGACGTTCAAAAAACGTTATTAAAACAAATCTATAGTGTTTTTAGGAATGTTAACTTAGCCCATGCTATTAAAAAGTCTTAGTTTGCATAACATTCTTTAAATGTTATTAAAGCATAACAATAGCATTTGGTTTTAGCTATTAAAAGAATGTTATAGCATTCATTGCATGATATAAATAAGACACTATAGTATTTTTTTAGTGCTAAGAAAGTGACATAATGGCATTTGTTGCTAGTTATGAAAAGGATAATACAACTTTCTGAAAACACTATTAATTGTTATGTCCCTGCATATTACACTGGACATAATTTTTTTCCTTATATGAACATGTTTCTTATAGATGTGCAACCTCTTCTATCAACACATTTCTTTTCCTGACTTCGTTTTCCACCGAAACAAACAGAACCATAGGCAATAAGATAAGTAAATGAAAGATTTTCAATCAACCCATTTCAAGTGAAACCTATTTCTATTACAACGAAACAAGGCAAAAAAAAAAAAAAAAAAAAAAAAAAAAAAAAAAAAAAAGGGAAAGAAAGAAGGAGGGAAGGTAAACTCTTGCATTGCGACACACTGCGCACCCATGCACTGCGTAGTGCACCCCCTGCTCTTTTTCTATCTTTGTATTTAACTGAATTCGTCTGAAGAAATATCGTGCGTTTCCTTTCCATTCTGGGTAAACTCTCTCACCTGCTCTCTCCATCCCACTTCTCTCGCCGCCTTCCCTCTTTCACTTTTCTCCCTTCACTATTTTAGGTTTAGAGTTTCTGAAACATGCCACCCCACCATCCCCACAATATAATATGGACCAAGCATTGAAAATTACCCGACCAACAATACCGCCCATGTTCTATCGTCGAGTAACAATGCCGCCCATTTTCTATCGTACTGAAACATTGCCGCCCATGTTCTACCGTCGGGCTTCTATGAAATGTTTTTCAACGGGTTCAAAGCATCCTGGTATAGTTCCTTGTTCTTAGCTTTTTGTCTTCGTTTCTTTCTTTCTTTCTTATTTTTTTTCTTTCTTCTCCTTTTATTTTTCCTCATTACTATGTGTGGAGGCTCTGCTTGTTAAATTTGTCAATATAAAATGAAAGAAGGCGATCGGCGGGAATCTTTTGTTTTTTTTTTTTTTTTTTTTTTTTGTTGAGTAGAATACAGCGGAAACCAAAATTAAATGTTTTATTAACACTGAACAAATTACACTATACACATAAGACTCACCACAAGTGGACTAAACTCTCATTCACACAAAATTACTATACTTGTAATACATACTAGACACCCTCACTTTATCACTTACTCACACCTTTTAAAAAATTAAAAAAAAATACTACACTCACATACACTCAAGGGAGAACACACTCACACACTAGTGTTATCCCTACACATTACACATTAACTTCACTCACACCTTAGGAATTCACTCTACATGACACACACGTAGGGGAGGCCCTTGCCCCCTTTTTATAGATGCTAGTTGCTTCTTGGAGTCAGTTTCTCCACCGACTTGGAAGCTTCTCAGTCTTCTCCATTGTTGCTGACATTGTGGAAGCTTCAAGAGAATGGTAGTGCACGTAGAAGAATCTAGAGAAAACAAGAGAGAAATAAAAGAGAGAAGGAAGGAGATCTGGAAAGAGAAAGGTCTAGAGTAGCACTACAACAAATTTAATTTTTAATGACGTTCAAAAAACGCTATTAAAACAAATCTATAGTGTTTTTAGAATATTAACTTAGCCCATGATATTAAAAAGTCTTAGTTTCCATAACATTCTTTGAATGTTATTAAAGCATAACAATAGCATTTGGTCTTAGCTATTAAAAGAATGTTATAGCATTCGTTGCATGATATAAATAAGACACAATAGCATTTTTTGAGCGTTAAGAAAGTGATATAATGGCATTTGTTGCTAGCTATGAAAAGGATAGTACAACTTTCTCAAAACACTATTAATTGTTATATCCCTGCATATTACACTGTGTCCCACCCCATTTTTGTCACCCTAATTAGAGGTCGTCATTTCATGTAGCTTTTTGTTTCATTTTCGAGTCTAGTCTTTTGCATTTAGTTTCTAGGGTCTCGAGGATGATGTGTATGAATTTTGGTTCAATTTGGAGTTAATCTCGATAGTCAATTAGAGATTTTGTGACTTTAAGGGCATTATTGTCTTTTAAGTCGTATTTTTTCTATTTGACCTTAAAATGATCTCCAAGTTGTCAATTGGAGTTCATATTGGTGCATTTGAGGCATTTATGGGTTTAATTTGATGAATTAATAGTTCGGGATTAAAATGGCTCAATATGGTTCAAGGTGGCTAAGAGACCCACTTCAAGTTAGCTCAAATCAGCTCATGATTTTCACTCAATTCCCACTCAATTGACTTTAATTAGTCATCATTTTATCCCTAAAGATGTTTTAAAATGTTGAATTTTAAATTAAAAAGCATTCGGTGCGACCCAGTGTGCATACTTACGTTTAGCGACGGTGGTGCATAGCGGTTAGCTGCCTTTGTAAAACCAAACCATGTAGCCATTCTAGGGATTTTTGCCCTAAAATGTCTTAAATTACATTCCTTTTCAAAACACGGTCGTTTTGGCTTTCGTTTCATCAAAATCAGAGTTAATTTGGGACTGGAAACACATTTAGAAGCTGAAAGGGCTCAAATAAAGCAAAAGCTGACGAAGCCCTCGGGTGACCACCCAGGCCTAGGCTGCTAGCTGCCTGGGCCCAGGTGGCTAGCCGCCTAGCCCTGGGTGGTCAACCGAGGGACTTCGTCATTTTTAGGGTTTTTTTATACTCCTTCCTATTTTGACAGACTATTCCACCTCCAGCCGCCATTCCATTTTATTTTCAGCCCTATTTAACCTACTTGAGCCCCAAGGAAGTCTCTAAGGACCCTTGGATCAATATTTAGGGTTTTAATCCCAGCCATTGATTGATTCCACTCAATCCCTATAAATACCCCACTATGTTTCAGCATTAGGGGAGCTACCTAGAAGCAACTAGAGCCACTTCTATGCATTCTAACCTAATTTTTGAGAGAATAAGAGAGAGACTTTCAAAGGAGAGCTGGAGTTTGGCTTGGAGGCTTGAAGGAGAGCTTTTCAACTTGTCCACAAGAGGAGAGAGTGTTCCTACAGCAGCAAGAAAGCTCCACCACAGGTATACCTCCCTCTTTTCCATTGAAATTAGGGTTTTTTACTTAGAATAGCTTTATTGCATGCCAAAGCTTATGTTTTTATCATGTATTGATGCTTCTAATGGTTAATATGCATGATTAGAATATTGTTCATGGTTACTTTTGCATGTTATAATGTCATTTCATGTGATTTTATGCATAGTTGTGATTTTAGGGTTTCAATTATGCTAAAATTAGGGTTTCATTAGGAATAATTCTATTGCATGTTCAAGTTAGTATTTTTATCATGTGTTGATGCTTCTAATAAGTTAATATACATAGTTTAAATATTATTCATGATGAGTTATGCATGTAATTGGATTATTTCATATGATTTAATGCATAGTTGTGATTCTAGGGTTTCTATTGTGCTGAAATTAGAATAGCTCTATTTCATGTTCAAGCTTGCATTTTTATCATGTGTTGATACTTCTAGTAGTTAATATGCATGATTAGAATATCATTCATGATTAGTTTTGCATGATTTAAGGCTATTTCACATAGTTTAAAGCATGATTGTGAGTTTAGGGTTCCTATTGTCCTTGTTTTAGGTTAGTTTCATATCGCATGGTATCTTAGGGTTTTTTTTTATTTTGTTTTCTTCATAGTTGTTGTATATGTATTGCATATAGAATAACTATGATATTTTCTACATTATTTAGTGGATTTTAGGTTTTTTTGCATGTAATGGATTTAGGGTTGAATTAGGGTTTATGTTTATTCACTATTCTTGTTTGTTTGCATATTTAGTGGGTGATTTTAGACCTTATTTCAATTCTGTCCAGATTTGTTTATTGTCATTAATGTCATATCTTGAGCATGATATAGCCTATTATTGAGCATGATAATTGCTTGGTTGGAAATTGGATTGTATTGTTGGTGTTTTTGGAGTATATTGCATGCAAATTGCAAGTACTTGACAGGTACAAACCCATAGAAAGTGGGATATGACAGTTGCAATTATCCTACCAATGTGGGGTGATTATTTTGGCTATTGCAAGAAGAAATCTTGCAAATTAAGTAATTACCTTATGAAATAGGGTGATTATTTTTTACAGGTTGCTATTGCTCAAGGTAAGTAGGGTTTGAAGGTGCCCTAATTCACCTTTTCTTCCCTTAAAACTTTCCCTTTCTCTCCCCCTAGGGTTATTTCCTAATAAGGGGATATAGGCAAATCCTTATAGTTTCCTTTCATAAAAATCCCTTTTAAATAAAAAGTTTCTATCTTTATTGAAATACCATATTTTCTAGAGATCTTTTGAAAATCATTTATCTTTGGAAACTCTTTTATTTATGGAAGGAAATTTAGGGTTTACTATAAGCCTTCATTAGGGTTTAACCCTATTCCTATTCGAACTATGTGGACTTTGATCCATGTATTTCTATACATGGTACGTAGGCGATCATTTTGAGGTTCAAGTCCACCCTAGGATACTAAGTATCCTAGGTTTTCTTTTCTTTTTTCCTTTTATCTCTTTTCTCTTTTGTTATCTTGCTTATGTGGATAGATGAATGAATGATATGCATGCTGTCTTGTGATGATAATTGTTGGTTCTTGCATGATTAAGACTTTGATTTAGCCCAATTGAATTAAGAGACCAATTAAGGTGATATGGGTGCCTATAGGCTTTGCCTAGAACATTCCCATATCATAACTTAGCCTCTGAATTCACAATCTTTGGTTTTCAAAAGATCTTTTTGCCTTTCCATTTTTAAAACATGGAGTCACTTGTTTTGGAAATAAAACATTTTTAGGGTTTTCCTTGTTTCCTTTAAAAAATGAGGTGGCGACTCCCCTTTTTCTTTTCAACCCTTGTGGGCTGCTTTCACAGGTCCACAGCTTGGCAACTCCACTAGGGATTCATGGGCTAGACTCTATATAATTTGATTAGGCTAAATTAATTTCTTCTATTTAATTAAAATCAATCACATTGCATCCGCTTGATTATGTGCTTTCATTTATTGCATTATATGCGCAAATTGTTACATGATAGGATCGATGTCCCTCGATGTATCCTTGCCACTGATGGGCCTTGCCTCAACCTTGGTCTTCCTGATTCCAAGTGTTGGGGTGAAAGCTATCAACTTCTCTTACTTAGTACCCTTGGGTATATTAAATGAATTAATCACGTACTGCTGGACCCACGCGGCCTTCCTGACGCCACATGTGGTTAGGTATAAAGATGATTCAAGCAAGTGAAGGACCCCAGCCTACCCTTATCATTAGTTCATGTAGACAGCCTTGTAGGGCACTATTGGTTCACCCTTATGCACCCACACTTAATTGTAATGATATCAGGACGTGCTTGTGTTGTGTTGCTATGCTCATAAGTTGTATTGTAGGCTTAGGTTTATTTTAACCATAGGTAATGATCGATATTTAATATATGGTCTCATCTACATACCCTTAGTAAGTACCTCCACCCTTCACCCAAGGGGCTCCCAAAAGGAATGATGGACTAATTAAAGGTATGTGAGTTAAGACCATTTAATCATGGGTTTTTAAGTAAACCAATAGGAGCTTGTTGGGAGTGAAGTGTTTGATTAAGGGTTAAGAAACAAGGGGCTTATTCATCTTTATGTCTTTAGTATGTCACCTCATCTTCCATCTTAAGGACACTTTTGAGGATGAGGTGTCTAACTAAGAGATATACTGTTTAGACCTAGCTCATAGTTTGCCTACACTTGGGGAAAAGTGACTCTTGATGGTTTTGTAATGGTTAATAACCAAAACCTAAGGTTAAGTGACTCACCTTCATGCCCTTAGTACGTCACCTTACACTTCAAGGTACCCTTAGAGATGAGATGTCTTAAGAGCATGCTTTATAAGATCACACTTACCAATTTAGTGCAATCATGGAAATATTGTTAAAATGTCTTGGTCATAGCCTCAAAAAGGAATTTTGTTCTTGAAGGAGGGCTGGATTAAACTCAGTGATAACTTATTAAGGTTGATTAACGTGGACTCAAACTTTGAACCTAAGATGGCCGAAGAAACTAATAACCCCACATTCAATCTCGAGGCCTCTGCGTTTTCTGGTGTAGTAGTTTCGTTGCCACCAATGACCTCTCATAAATCTTGGCCTTGGAGATATGCCTCTATGCATAACCACCAATATTCATAATTATGCTCATTGAGCTTCTCAAATCCTCCAATTACATTCGCGAGATCTGCCATGGTGTGACCAACTGTACTCCTTTAAGTAGGTTTGGTCCCTAACCAACTTAGCTCCATAGTCCCGAACTATACACGATCTCTCCGAATGGTGCCTCCAAAAATAATCTCTGACCTCCTTAGTCTGCTACCCTTCAAAATTGGTCCCTGACCAGTTACACAATCCCTGATCATCTTCTAAACCGCTACAAACAACGATCCCTGACCATTTAGCTCTATCCCTGGTACCCCTCGATAATCAGTCCCTAACTGATCACCTACCGCCTAACTTGATATGCTTCAAGACCAAGTCCTTGACCGTCCACATTGCTACGCTGTTCCCTAACAAGCTGGCACTAAAGTCTTGAAACTGCGATCCCTGATCGCCCGCCTCTAATATGCCTTGATGAACCAGTCCCTGACCGATCTAGCTTTGATACCAAATTGGAAGGTATGTCAATTACTAACTATTTTACAAAAATAAATAATATATGTAGGTGAAATTATAGAAATAGACCCACGGTCTAATATTGATGAGGAAAGAATGAAAAGAATAATTATTCATGGGGTGAGACCTGAATTGGCGAGTTTATCACGATTGTACATAGTTAGCCAACTCGACCTTCAATCGAGGAGTTGGAGAGTTTGTTAGCCAACCAAGAGAGTCTAGATAAACATTTTTTTTTTCTGTGGGTACGTATCGGTGGGTTTTTTAATACAAACTAAAAAGCATGAGTGTATGGCGAGCAGGATTCAGTGCCGAGGTGCATATCGCGAGGTTGCCATCCATCGGAAGGCTGAGAATGCCGTACGTTAACGTTTTCTTCTGGGATCAAAATGAGCAAGCATTGCGTCACTTTTGTTAAATGCTTTGCCTTCAGCCATCGGATGGCCCATGATTCTACGTGGCGCGATCTCATAACACCTTGGAGAAAGATGAGCAACAAATCGGGACCATCCCTTTCTTTCTCTACTTCTGCCACCACCAGCTTAGACAATGGGCATATTTAAGACTCTAGGCCTGAATTCTACACAAACCACAAATAATGGCTTAAATTAGATAGTCCTAACAAAGCAAATAGTTGCTTCTTTTCTCTTTTTCAATAATCTTTTTATTATATATATATATCAGTTTTCAAACATTAGTCCTAAATTCTTTGCTTTGCTAAACCTGTTCTTTGCTTACAGGTTTTCTTACCCCGAAAGATCTTGGACTGCCTCTGTCTGTTGATTAGGAGAAGAAGGGGGCTGTTACCCCTGTTCGACACCAAATGAGATGCAACGATTGCTAGGCAATCAGGGTTGCAATTGCCATGGAGGCTGCATTGTATATCAAAACTGGTACACTTATGTAGCTCTCTCCACAGCACCTAATTGATTGCGATTTTGCCAGTGATGGCTGCGATGGCGGCTTTGCCAACAATGCGTACCAGTACAACATGAAACATAGAATTACTTTTGAAGAGCAATGTCCATTTATCGCCAAAGATCAACCTTGTTATATTCATTATTCTCCTCTTTTGAAAATCAAGGGATTTAAAGAAATCTACCACAGGGATCATCATGAAAAACCCAACAATGAAGCTGTCCTTATGATAGCTGTAGTTAATCAACCGGTTGTAGTTTGCATTGCCTTACGAGAAAATGATATTGCATTCTGCCGCTACGACTCCTACAAGGGGGTACGCTTTGTTATATTATTTGTCTAATTACTTATTTTTGTGTATCTATTTTATTTTATTTTGTTTTGTTTCTATTTTCAACTTCTCTGCCATAACTACTATTATTTTGTAGGAGCTGTTTCAAGATGAGATCCACATATCCGACGAAAGTTGTTTAAACCATACGATATTGCTAACTAGCTATGGACAAACCGAGGATTGGGTTTGGTTTTGGAGGGCCAAAAACTCTTACGAACTTAAATAGGGAGAAAATGGCTACATTAGGATGAGAATGGGTTTAGGCCCCTATGGACTAAGGGGCATTGCTTTAGCTCCTACATATCCAAGGAAGCGGCTATTGTAACCACCCCAAACTTATTAGTTGCGCCCCCTAATTTCTTAAACCCTCAATTTTACAAACCTACCCCATGTAAATACTAAAATACCCCTAAGCTAATATCTGTAAAACCTCACGCCTCTCACCCCACCCCCACACACACCACCAACGAGAAGAAAGAATGGTTTCTTCCCACCCCACCCCACCGACGACGGCGAAGCGACGGCGACGGTGAAACAACGGCGATGGCAAGCATGGGCAAGAGAACTCTTCACCTGCCTTCTCTTCTTCCTCTTGTTTGGATCCCTAGAAAGCTGTCAAATTTTCGCAGGTATATTCGGATATGTAAATCCGAACATATTGCCTATGTTTGGTTTATGTGGACTGAACATCACTACCATGCTTGGATCCTATAAGCCGAACAAACGAATTACTGGAAACTGAATAATACGTGCAATGTTCGGTTTTATAAAACCGAACAAATTGTTTATAATCGATTGTTTAAAACCGAATATTACTATACTGTTCGGATAACCAGAAGCGAACATGCGCGACTGTATTGAAAAAAAAAAAGCCATTTTTGCATACTTTGAACACAAAATGTATATCTCATTGCTGCCAAAATCATCCCAACTGACTTCTACCTCATCCATTGCTCATAAAAAATGTAAAAACTACTAAAAATGGGTTATGAATTTTTGTTTAGGGGTGGTTGTGAGAGAATGAGGGATGAAGATGATACATTGGTTAGGGGTGGTTATGAGAGAGTGAGAGATGAGGATGAGGATAATAGACTGATCGGAAGTACGAGAGGGAGTTGCCGGAAGCGCCAGGAGAGAGTTGCCTGAACTTGTGGGAGAGGGGTACGGGAGAGGGGATGGTTCAAATGTAAAGGAAGATGGGTAGGGGGTGGTCAGCATTTATGTTTTTATTACTTAAGCCCTTTTGGTAATTTTGTATAATAATTTTTCTAATTAAAAAATATGGGGGGACATCTGATAAGTTTAGGGGGGTTGCAAATTAATAGCCATTCCCCATATCCAATTATCTAAGGTATATGGGCTATATCCTACATATCCAACTATCTGAGAGGTGTGTGGGCAGTTGTTTTTGGCCTGAGATCCCTTCTGTTTTTTTGTAAGGATATGGCATATATACTAAGCAGGTTTTTTCCCAAAACTTCTCAAAACACCCTTTTTTGGAGGTTTTGTAGCCACTCTGAGGTGATTCCCTTGAGTTCTAGTTTATTTTTGTACCTTTGTTTTGTTTTGTTTTGTTTTGTTTTGTTTTTTTTTTTTTTTTTTTTTTTTTTTGTGTGGCTTCTCAACTGTTTGTAATTAAGTTCAGTGAATTTCCGATACTGAGAAGATTTAAAATCAGTTGCATTGTCAATGAAAATTTCAAATTGCAAAGCATCGATATGTGTGGATAATAAAAAGTACCCATCAAAACCCAAAAAAGGGAAAAATAAATAAATAAATGCTTAATTACACGTGAGAATATTTGATAATTAGGAAGGGCCAACCTAAGTGAACAAAATTCGAATTTTCCGTGCACTGGGTGATTCTTTTGCCATGGGGCTTGTGCTTGCCGAATGGATGATTTTATCAATATGAAAGGCAAATGGGAAACAAGCCTCAACTATTGCCTAATAATTTTTGCATGAAAAATGGAAAATGGGAAAGATATTTGCTATGCCGCAGCTTTAAAAATATGAGAACAACAGTAAGTGGAAAACAAGCCTCAACGTACTATGCCTAATAACTTCCTCGAAGAGAAATGAAAAATGAGAAAGATATTCAAATGGGAAACCCATGAGAAACAGCAATGAAAACCACTGGGAAATGAATGACTCCACAGATGATTTATCACCACATTTCTTTGATGTCTCCCATGTGGTACCTACAGGTAGCATAATTGTTTTCTCCCCCACATATGAGGCATCTATTGATTTGTTTCATCCATATCTGGAGCATGGAAATGTTTGGAAAATGTAACCAAGTCTCCCACTGAAACACCCATCTTCATGAATAAGTTCTCTAATAGCTAATCAATTAATCCGAGGAAAAAACATGCAGAAAATTTATTAAAAGCCTCAACCAGTCCCATCCATGTGTTGCAACATGAAATACCGTTGGTGCCAGTAGTATCCGAACACCCAAATCTTATCATTGTACAGCTGTATAACTTAACAGCATCACCTCTGGTGTATATATGTTTTTCTGGGTTAATCCCATCTTAAAGGAAAACAAAAAATGGAAAAAGAAATTAAATAGCCGAAGTTTAACCAGTGTTCTGCTAGCCAGCCGCAATACCCTTCATAGTCAAGATGAGGGTGTCCTCCAAGCCAGGGGCATACTCGCTTGTCGGGTTCAGCTTCACCAGTTCAGCAGCTCGTTTGCTCGATTCCATGACTTCCTTGGAGATATGTGGCCTCACCTTCACGTGATAGTTTGGATCCCAGATCCGTTTCAACATATACGCCTGGCACACATTCAAGATCATGATGTAGGAATCACGCAGGTGGAGTCTTTGCTCCAAGTATGGGTCTCCTTCAAGAAGGTCCCCGTGTATAGCAATCTACCAACACAACAGACAAGTATATCATTTTTTGTGGCTAAAAGCTCTCCACACAGATAATATCTTCATATTAATCATCGTGACATTTGGTATTGGGGATATAATTTGCATCAGGTAACATTACTAGTACTAGAATTAAGTAAAAATATATGTAAAGAAGTCAGAATGACAGTAATAATGAAATTTTTTCAAAAGAACTTATAATGTAGTAGGTGTGAATGACTATACCGGGGGGGAAGCAATAAATGCAAAGTTTACAAATGATTAGTTGAGAAAAATTCATGGACAACGGGAGCAGTTGTAAGACTAAAAGTACTAGTAATCTTGCAACGGGAGCAGTTACATGACTAAAAGTTCTATCTTCAATTACATGACTTCTTAGAAAGTAAATATAACATAATGAAAATTCCATGCATACTTTAAAACACACTTAAAGAATAGACGGAATTTTGTCAAAAATGCTTTACCTGGAGGAATGCTCTTAGTTTCTTCATAGTTGGTCCTCAATCACTCTCCAAATGACCACAGGTCTTCCAAAACAAGGAGCTTGTCATACAAAGCGGCTATCCCAGGGTCTCCTTTGGCAAACACCATCTCAACTAAATTGATGGTGACCCTAAAGAAAGGCCAATTATTATACATCTTCTGGAGCATATGAAGATTCCTTATGTCCTCAATGACATGTTTGAAAGCTGCTCCAAAGCCAAGCCACACCAGAAGATGAGATCTTGTTTGTGTCCAGGCAAAGATCCATGGGATTGCACGGAGTGATTCAATACCACCACTAGGCTTTCTCTTTGATGGACGACTCCGATGTTCATCCAACCATACTCCAACTCTGGTGTAGTAGCCTACGATCATAAGTAGAATAAGGATTATTATATTGAAAAAAGCACTTGACAGTTTATATGCCATCAAAGAACAACATAAAGACATGATTCTTTGCTGAATACTTATGAGTCGGAAATACTCGACAAATTGAGATTCTTGGAAAACAATTGAACGGCATTCCTCCATAGCAATAACGGCCATTTCGTCCATCAGCGCATGCGTGCTCAAGTGTAGCAGCTGAGAAACACTGGAGCGTTCTAAAACACAAATGCTCCTCTCCAAACGATTCCTCAATAACTTCACCTTGAACAGTAACACGGAGTGACCCATGAATAGTTTCCGGTGGTTGAGACAGTATAGCAAGATGGGTGGGACCACCTCCTCTTCCGACAGTACCACCTCTACCATGAAACATAGTTAGCTTCACACCAAATTGCTTAGCAACCTTCATAAGCTCTTCTTGAGCCTTATATAACTGCCATGCTGCTGAGAACCGCCCAGCATCTTTCCAGAATTAGAGTAACCCAATCATGACTTCTTGCTTGCCATCAATCCAATTTTTGTACCAATCTATTGAGAAGAGCCGAGCCACAACAGAAGGAGCAGCTTCCAGATCTGCAAGCTTCTTAAACAGTGGAACCACTCTTAATGGTTGCTTCACATGGCACTCACGTTGTAGGAGCTCAACTGCAATCACGTTGGATGGCGCAGTGGCCATGGAAATGATATATGCTCCAAAACTGTCCGCCGGGAGTTCCGCTATGACATGAAATGTGTCCAAGACGTCAGCAATTTCTTCAGTTTTAGGAAGATCAGGGCCAAAAAGTGGTCGCTTGCCACTGAGTTCAGATAAAAGCCAGTTCCTGCCAGCGTTCTTCAGACCATCCTCGATAGGAACCAATTTCCCGTTGCTTGGTAATGGTGTCTATGACATCAGTATGCCAGTCTGATTCTTCCCTAATATCAAGTCTCACAAGTGAGAGCCCAAAGGTGGAGACTTGCCTCAAGAAATCTAGAAGACTTCCATCAGCAATTGAATGGTCACCACAGGAACAGAGTGATCTGTAACAGAGTTCGAGAGGTTCCAACTTCCAAAAACTAAATAAACAATTTAAATCCAATCAGTACACAAGTCAATTAACAGAGGAAAATATGGAAAAGAATACAAATAAAGAAAAATCAGTTCAATTATATCCAACGCTAATAAATAATCTGATAATGATGCCAATCAGTGACTGATTACTGATCCAACTAATAACATTTTTTTTCCTCACTTGAAGATAAGAATATGGTTCTCCTTACTGGGTAAGGTAAGGAGGGATGATTCTGGTTGAAGGCACTAGATGGACTATAGAAAAACCCAAATAGTTGAGACAAGGCTTTGTTAAAAATTGAATTGACTTGATTGATAAAAATGAAGATATTCTTCGACATCATGAGGAAAAGGAAGAATCGACAACTAAATATAATAGATGACAGAGTAAATGAAAGTCAAAAGAACTGGAGGTACCTGCTCAACATTGGTGAAAGTTGCTTCCACTGGAATTTCGGAGTTTCCATGGGATAATAAATGACGTGAACGTTCACGTGTCATATATAGCTTAATCCCTCACATCACCAAGAATAACCCAACATGGTTCATTTGGATGAACTTGCTTCCAAAACTCCGCCTTAAGGGAAAAAATCATTAATAACTATACAGATAAAGTAAGTGTTGGGGAGATAGGGGAGTGCAAGATCCATTACCACACAGGCCAATATACAAGTCTGGAACTCATACCCACACAAAAGGCCTAAGCCTATTGGTGGTGAGCCCATTACTTGTATATTAAGTCCCTTTCTTTCTTCTATTCTTTCGATGTGGGACAAACCCACACGTGAACCCTAACAATCTCCCCCTTCACGTGTAAACCACATCGGCCCCAACTCCCCCTTAAGTCTGATCCACTACTCTCTACAAGTATTACGCCTAAATCCTTCTTTGCTCTTCATGAGTCACCACGTTCCCCTACAACCTAAGCCTACGCCTAGAGGCCCGCGCCTTACCAGCTCCCTTGAGGGTCCAATGGTCAACCGCTTCACCGTTTGTAAAGCCCAATGGCCTAAGCCACATCATTACTAAGACAACCCGCCTAGTAGTTCACCGACCACCACAATACCATGACTCCAACCCAGGAGCCCATCAATCCAGTATTCCACCACTTAAAGAGTTTCACCCATGATCGTCAGCCATCGGCTCTAATACCACTTGTTGAGGAGAGAGGGGAGCCCAAGATCCACTACAACAGGCCAATACACAAGTTTGGAACTCATACCCACACAAAAGGCCTAAGCCTATTGGTGGTGAGCCCATTACTTGTAATATTAAGTCCCTTTCTTTCTTCTATTCCTCTGATGTGGGACAAACCCACACGGGAACCCTAACAGTAAGCAACCACATAAAACAAACCACTACCTCCTAAAGAATTTTAAAAGGGAATTTAAAAAGGAATTGGAAAACAACCACTTGATTCCTTCACATTGGTACCTTTTAAGCTCAGATTGATCATTGCAAAGCTTATAAAAATTTCATTAGGATTTTAGTTAGGGCAAAAGCCCCGGACACCCTTGTAGCAAAAAATAAAAAAATAAAAATCATTAGGATTAAGTTACTTGCAGCGCACATTTAACACACTATATAAGTGTGCTCTTGCGTAAATGTGTCTTCCTCAACATGTTTGGTTGGAGATCACAAATTGGTGAGAAACATAGTTTGCAGGTCCATCAAAAAGGAACTCAAGTTTTCAACAACTTTTACAATATATGAAGCGAAAAGAAGAAAAAAAAAAAGTCTAGTGTGTGTGTTTGTGACAACTTTTTTACATGCAGTTCCAAAAGAAAAAGAAGATAACATTTCTACAGTAACACAACACCAAGGACCAGAAGGTTTATTATAACTCGTCCGTAGCTCCAAATGCATTGAAAGTTGAAACATGTTTTAAAGCACCATTTAAACACCATCTTAGTTTTTTGAACTCTATTTCCAAAAGCTGATTTGTCTGGGATTGAAAGAAGGAACATATAAAGAGAAGGAACCCCTGTCATAATTCTACTACTTACCTATGTAATGGTTTGCAGCTTTCTTTTAGGATCTGTGGAGTTCATTTGCACAAACATGAAGCTCATCACTGCAACACCACATGGACAACTGCCAAGAAAGGTAGAGAGGAAAAAAATTAGTTTAATAGAGACAAAATGACATAGATAATCCAGAATACATGAAAAGCATTCTCACAATTGAAAAGAAATTAAACTCCCTCAGAAAAGATTAATATAAAGGTGTGGCATACCTCAAACATAACATCTTCTATCTGGGAGTAGTACAAGTTAGCAGCCATCATTCTACCCAATAAGCAAACATCCCTTGTAACCTCAGGAGTTACTCTTGGAATTTCTGCAATCAATATCAAAACAGATGTTAAGCAAGGGAGCAAGGGAGAGAAGAAAAGAGAAGACAGGAGGGGGAAGAGGGGTGAAGAGCCCTCCAATCACCATAGGTTGCATTAACTCATTAACCGCTGAAATCACCCGACTAGATAGAATGAAACCTTTGACAAAATTCCAACTTAAGTAAGCAGCAATACAAGTAATTCTAATTTGAAAGCCATTCAGAGTAACAAAAGTTTTAACGCTCAATGATATTTCATATGTCCACTCCCGGGCTGATTTGTCTAAATAATAAATAGAATATGTATTTGTCTGTGGAAAAGGATCATACCATCACAATCACCACCCATCCAAGAAGAGAATTGAATAAGAGGGGCATTGTAAGGAACACGCTCATTTATCCCAATGTTCTTCAAAACTGTCAACACAACGCAAGAATTTAGGGACACCCTTCCAGATTGTTTCATGCAAGTAGCTCATTCCTGCCTTCATCTCATCCTGTGGAGTTGGAGGGGTCCTTCGGATCTCATCCGTCCTTAATGCAGCTTGGATCTACAAGAAAAATAATAGGAAAAGAAAAAGAAAAAAAAAAATCATCAAACATGGTTATACATTTTTTTATGGGCGGTCATATTGATTAAAGCGACCTATTGCTTTATTTATTTACCTTTTTTTTTTTTTTTGGGGGGGGGGGGGGGGGGGGGGGGGGGGGGGGTTGTTTTTATGTGTGTGTGTGTGTGTGTTTTTTTTTTTTTTTTGGGAGGGGTATGTTCCACAAATGGATCCCATTTCAAGCTCAAACTAAATAAAATTACAATTTTACACTCCAATGAAAGTTGGACCATGCATCATCTTTACACAAAATAAACTGATAGTAGGACGACAAAATCACAAGTTTGTATAGCAATCAGAATTAAATGCTGCATAGTCAAGAGTTATTCTATGGACTCACAAACATAATCTGAAGATATAGGATGTCATGTAAAAGAAAGAAACCTTCCATTAAAAAGTACACATGTGGTCAGCAAAAACATAAGTAGCATTGTTGCACTTTTTGTCATATGACATATGACATAAAGGCATCTATCCTAACTCACATCGCAATAAGCAGGTTCAAACATACAAGTTCAACAAAATACAAATCTTGCAACAGACATATTATGTGTTGGGTTTAGTTACGTTGTCTACAAACTACTTCATGCTTATGGAATTTAGGCATTGGATATATAGTTTAGAACTGCCAACTATCTGTCATATTCTATTTTCCATGTCCAAGCATAGTTGTTAAAAGGCGCGCCTAGGCGCGAGGCGCAAGCAGGTGCAAGGCTTCGCTCTGGGCTAGGCAAGGCGATATCCATAAGGCGCACTTAAAGTGCGCTTTTTGGGCTTTTTTCAAAGGTGTAAAGCCCTCTCGAGGCACGCCTTAGTAACCCACAGCCTTCTTTTTGTAAAAAAATAAATTTAATACTACTTTTTTATATCTGTTAAGTAGAGATTGTGTAGCAACTGTTAGATGGATTAAAAATTGAAAAAAGCAAAAAAATAAAAACAAGGGAAGGAGCACTTTCCAGTTTCCAGCCCTAGCTCTCTTCGAAGCTCCTATGATCCAGCCCTCCAGCTCCAGTGGTGCAACCCTCCAGCTGCAGCGGTGCAGCTCGACCAGATATGTACCTCCTCCTTCTCTTCTTCTATTTTCCAATTTTCGCTATTTTCTGATTTAGAAAATAAAAGCTCCAGCGGTACTATTCTTCCTCCTCCTTCTTCTCTATTCCTTCTTCTATTTTTCGATTTTTGCTATTTTCTGAGTTTCAAAAATAAAAGCTCCAGCTACCAGGTACTGTTCTTTATTCTTCTTCCTATTTTTTTTCTTCTTCTCTGTTCCTTCTTCTTCCTTCTTCTTCTCTGTTCATTCGTCTTCTTCTTCTTCTTTTTCTTCTATTTTTCAATTTTTGCTATTTTCTGAGTTTCGAAAATAAAAGCTCCAGCTACAAGGTACTGTTCTTTATTGTTCTTCCTATTTTTTTTCTTCTTCTCTGTTCCTTCTTCTTGGGTTTTATTTGATGTGGATTGTGGTCATGAGTGATTTGTTGAATCTTTAAAGTTTTACATGATTGCATATTTGTATCAAATCATTTTGGGCATTTTTAATGTTGTTTGATTTAGTATGATAATTAATTTATTAATAGAGTGGAAATTATTACATATTGTGTAGCTCTAACCAATTGAGCTTATAGGCCAAAAGATAAAGAGTATTCAATTTTATATGTTTAAATTGTTTATTTTTGTTAGCTGCATTTGACAAAATATTTTTTATTTATTTTCTTTAAAATGTGTGCCTCACTTCCCTGAAGAGCGTGCTTTTTCTTGCACCTCGCACCTAGGCCCTAGGAGACCTTTGCGCCTTAGGTGCGCCTTGCGCCTTTAATAACTATTTTTGGAGGGATGTAATTATTTGGAAAAAATATGGGATTTCTAGTGGCGGATGGTGGACCAAAGAGGCTAGGGGCACTCATGGTTTGGGCCTTTGGAAAGCTATCATGCAAGGCTTAGATGAATTTGTCAAGGAAATTTGTTTTAAAGTTGGAGAAGGGGATAGAGTGACGTTTTGGAAGGATTCTTGGTGTAATGATTCCTCTCTCATGACCGAGTATCCATTATTATTCAACATTGTGGAAAATAAAGAAGCCATGGTAAAAGACTATATAATAGGGGATAATGGTTTTGTTACTTGGAACATTAATTTCATTAGAAATTTCAATGATTGGGAGCTGGAGGGAGTCTTGAATTGTTTTCAAAAGCTTTATGATAGCAAGATTTCTTTGAAGGGAATGACTTCTTAGTGTGGCACAAGGATGCTAAAAGATTATTCTCAGTGAAATCTTACTCTAATCTTTTGATTCATCGTGAACCCAACTTCCTTCTAGCTAAGTTGATTTGGATTGCTTTGGTCCTGTTTAAAGTTGCTTTTTTTACTTGGTTGGTGAGTAGAGGACGATGTATAACTTTGGATCTTTTGAAGAGTAAAAGGTGGGAATTGGCTAATAGATGTATTCTTTGCAAGAAAGAGGAGGAGTCGGTTGATCATCTCTTTATGCATTGTGATGTGGCTTGGAATCTTTGGATGCTTATTCTTAACCTCTTTGGGTTTCATTGGGTCTTGCCCTCTAATCCTCATAATTTACTCACCGAGTGGAGGACTAAAGTGGTTAGAAAGAAAAAAAGGGTGGTATGGGATATGATACCTCACGCTCTATTTTAGTGTATTTGGAAGGAGCGGAACCTAAGAACCTTTGAAGATAAAGCTTCATCTACAATCAATCTAAAGTCCCTACTTGTCAAGACTCTTTTTTGGTGGTATAGGAGTTATACAACTGACCATAGCATGTCTTTTGTTTCTTTTATTGATTTTCTTTCTCTTTAGCCCTCTTTCGGGTAGCACTTGTATTTGACTTATGTACTTGGGCTTTGCCTTTGTTTCTAATACAAATTTACTTCATCAAAAAAAAAAAACATAGGTAGTGCTACAAGTATGAATCTATTTTTACAATTTAGATAATCACTTTCTATTGCAGATTACAACACAGGCTGCTAATTTGAACACCATTTATTTATAAAGGGCAGACCACAAGGCTAGAAGAGTTAAAAAATACCTTAAATGCATAGTACAAACTGTTAAACCAAAAAGGAGAGAACATAATTGCCATTTAAATTCATTACATTTATAACATGATCACAGTGACACAGTGTGGGACGTATGGTAGGTGTCAAACATAGGATGATGGCCATAGTGCCCTGATCCATAGAGAACAGAAGTACAGAACACATAAAAACACTGGCCCAATTGCTCAATTTTTTGAAACTAAACTGTTCAAGGTCAAACGAATATATCAGTGTCTCTATGCGCAAGCGTGTGCCTATATAGCACGGACACGATACACTGATAGTCTGATACAACATGCCATGGACACGCAGAGATGATAAACTGTATCAGACTATCGTAATTGCAGATAAACCATTACACTGGAAGGTGATAGTTACCTCTCTCCGTAGAGCCTCATCAAGCTCCTGCTTATCATCAGGAGTAATGTCTCTGGCATACAACTGGGCTAAACAATTCCGTATCCTGAACACAATGGGGAAAAAAAAACCGTAAGAAACAACGCAATAAAAATTTTCCGCTTTAGTTAAACTACTGGAATTCACACAATCAAGACTACAAGTATATAACACGCTAAAAGCTAAGACTTCTAATTGAGACACTCAATGACATACAATTGTAGAAATTGGAGAACAAACCTTCCATGCTTCTGAAGCAAGGATCTACGGACTGATTGAGTAGGATGAGCAGTAAAAACCAGATCTACAGTCTGATTTTTCAAAGCATCAAAAACTTCTTCAGGAGACTTCTTCAATTGCACCACAAGTCTCTTAAGAGTTTCTTCAATGTCTGATTCAGTTGTTGCAGAGTTCTCATTAGCAAAATCCCCCTTCTTCAATTTGATCAGTCAACAGTAAGCAATGTGAACCTCCTCAGCCAAGCTGGCCAAGTTAAGCGTGGGCAAAAGATTTAGCAATGACAATAGAGTCCCCCGGATCCAAACTCGTTAACACACTTCCAAGTTCATCCAGCTTCTTCGGATCATGCTTTCCTTCATACTCAGCAGAAAGCTCATAACACTCTTGAACCAGAAAAATCAAAACATTGGAAACAAGAAATTTATTTGTTAATTCTTGTAAGTCTTTGCAGAAACTTTCAACACAAGAACAATCTCCTTCCTTAACTATTTAGTTAATCAAATCAACTATGAATGCAATGATCAGCATAATAATATCTTACACGGCCATCTCCCATTTTTTCTATCCAATGTGAAGTCAACGTATACAACACAACAGCAGTAACAAAGCAAAAGATTGCTGTTCAACTTGATAACAAATCAAATTAAAGAGATCTCAAATCAATGTGTACTTTTCATGGAAGGTTTCTCATATCAAATCAAATTTGATTTAAAATATCGTCCAACATATCATAAACTGATATGGGTCTTCATTATTCTTCAAATTTTGACGAATTTGTGATCTGGGCATATCTTGAAACCAACAAATATGCCAAACCCAGTACTTAAAACAACAATATTATATATGTGTTTCTGGGTGTATATTTTTCATATCATATTGAATCAGGTTTTCAATTGTCATGGCAATTCAACTCCTTTCACATTCTCGTTGGGTTACTCAATAGATTCACCTATCAAATTAAAGTATTTTAACCTCATGGGCATCAATGAAAAACCAATTCAAAGGAACAATTCTTCACAACAGATAAAACGAATACGTTGAAAAGCTGGAATTCAGACACCATACCGTCTCCTCGAGATCCTCGCCATGTAAATCCTGAAGAATATCGAGAAACCGGTCCAACAACAAAGAATCATACTCAATTAACTTGTCATCCTCACTCACTTTCGCCAAAGCCTCAATTGCGCATCAATCGACGCCAACTTCTCTAAATTCCGACGAATCCACAAACTCTAATTACGACCCAGAAAAAAGATAGCCTATGAAACAGAGGATTTGCTAGGTAAAAAAGCTACATGTAGAGCGAGATAATGCCGCTTAAAGGAATCGAAGTCGCATATGCAGCATATATAAAAGTAGAGAAAGTTCCGTAAAGAGATGATTTTTGAGATACCCAGATGTGGAAAACTGAGTGAGTGTACGAATAATTGATTACCTGATTCTGATCAAGTGAGATTGGAAGAAGGGAACCAGTATATAGAATGATGATCAAGTAAGCACGTGCTGATATAACTTATATCAAAACCTGTATTGAGAGTTGTACCTTGTGCATTAGTGAGATGTGAGGTGCATTGAATCAATGCAAAGGTACAACCCCCAATGCATAGTACTGATGTAACTTACATCAACACGTGCTGATGGAATCACCTCTGCCAGTATATATATATATATATATATATATATATTATCCTCTCTCTCTATATATATATATACATAGAGAGAGGGGATAATATTAGGTAAGCACATATTGATATAACACCCACATTAAGAATTCTACCTTACCCATTAGTGGAATATGAAGTACATTGAATCAATGCAAAGAGTAGAATCCCAATGCATGGTATTGATATAACTTATATCAATCTGTGCAGATGAGAACATAACATATTGGGGGAGAGAGAGAGTGAAGTGAAATTGTGTGCTGAGTGTTGTGTTTAATTCCAAACATTAACATAAGTTCCGCCGAAGAGTGAGGGAATAGAGCAAAAGGCGCTCAAAATTGACACACACAAGAAGTACAACGCTCTCTTCTTCACCTGTCTCTCCCCTCTCTGTCTCTTTATAGCTACCCTTATCACACCTTTGGATCTCACCCTTCCTCTCCCTATCTCCTCCTCAACCCCCTGTGAATTGTGATCCCCTCTTCTTCAGCTCTCCTCTCTCTCTCTCTCTCTCTCTCGTTTCTCTCACTACTTTTTTTCTTAGGTTTTTTCCTTCTGTAAATGAGTAGTAT
This sequence comes from Liquidambar formosana, assembly GCA_039720395.1. Lineage (NCBI taxonomy): Eukaryota > Viridiplantae > Streptophyta > Magnoliopsida > Saxifragales > Altingiaceae > Liquidambar > Liquidambar formosana. The sequence continues at coordinate 12,209,825 of CM077830.1, forward strand.
GCTTTTCCGTCATATTTTTTGCTAGGGCAAACTACATATTAGTGCCACGAACTTTACCCCCAGTTTCAATGTGGTGTATTAACTTTCAATTTGCACAATTTAGTGCATTAACTTTGCATTTGTGTTTCAATGTGGGAAAATGTAGAACGGCCGTTTGGTTCTAACGGAGAAAGCTGACAGTGGTGGCCAGCTGGTGCTGATGTGGCATTTCTTGACCCATTTTTCCTCATGTTCATCTCACGTGCTACGCACATGAGATAGTTTACCCAAATAACCCATTTTTTAGTGTGCATTTACAAAGATAACCTTAGTTACCCTTCCCCCTCCCCCTCCACGATCTGCCTATTCCTTCCCTCTTAACCCCTATTCCGGCGATCTCTATTTTTTCCGGCGATCTCCTATTTTTTCCGACCATCACCGTCACCAACATCGATAAAACCATCCCCTATCTCCTCTGACCTTCATCGTCAAGAATAGGGGTGTTCTTTACACAAATTTGCACACACACAAAAAAGGTGCAAAATTTAATAGATCTGAACTAAAACCCTCAAAAATTGAAAAGAAAATTTTGCTGCAAAAGCCACCGCCGGATCGGCTCGAGTTCATCGCCTTCGGTAATGCCACCTCCGGTGTCGACGACGACGTTCCTTTGAAGAATGTCATAATCTCCGGAGACTTCTTCCCTACCGATGGCCTGTCCTGGTACTCCAGTCCGTGCTCCAACGGTCCGGATTTCTCGACCTCCTGCTCCTCTAATGAATGTAACCTCGATCAATAGCAGGTATGCGACGGCGATTGTGAAGCCGAAACTCCTATTACACATCATTCTCTCTCTATCTATCTCTCACTCTTTTCAACTTGTCTTTTACAAAGATATTTATCAGAATTTTAGGGCTTTTCTAGTGGTATGTGTGATACAGTAGAGTAGAGAATACCAAAAACGCGTGCTGTCGCCTGTCGTTGTCGGTAAAGAGTGTCCGGCACCCACCGCCATCACCAGTCACCAACACCCACCAAAATTCCATCTTCGGCTCCTTTCTCCAACCCCCACCAAAACCCTATCTCCTCATCACAATCGAGAGACTCCATCGTCGACTAACATCACAGGCAAAACCCTTTGCCACTGTCGATTCCCACCGCTGATCGAACCCCACGAAGTCCAGCTGTCGATTCCCACCGCTACACCAACGTTATTGAAACCCTTTCCACCATCGATCAAATCGCCGGCGAGATCCAATCATTGACTCCCATTGCTGATCGAACCCCACGAAGTCTCCATTTTTGTTGATTACAGATCCACCGCCACCGTTCCCCATTGCTGGAAAAAATAGAGATTGCCGGAATGGGGGTTAAGAGGGAAGGAATAAGCAGATCGTAGAAGGGGAGGGGGAGGGGTAACTAAGGTTATCTTTGTAAATGCACACTAGAAAATGGGTTATTTGGCTAAACTATCTCATGTGTGCAGCACGTGAGATGAAAATGGGGAAAATGGGTCAAGAGATGCCACGTCAGCACCAGCTGGCCACCACGTTAGCTTTCTCCGTTAGAACCAAACGGCCGTTCTACATTTTCCCACATTGAAACACAAATGCAAAGTTAGTACACTAAATTGTGCAGATTGAAAGTTAATACACCACATTGAAACTGGGGGTAAAGTTCGTGGCACTAATATGTAGTTTGCCCTTTTTGCTATATTTTGAGTTGGATCGAGTCAAAATCCGGGTCAAAGTATTGGGGTTTTTTCATTTAAGTTGAGAACGCATTTAGGGCCATAGATTGAATCGGACGGTAAACATTAATATAGTTATATAGTTATGCTTAACCCTCTCAGGTCTAAAAAAGGGTCAGGCTATTGCCACCACTCAAAATACTCTAAGCGCCCTAATATTTAAATAATTTGTGAAATTCTTTATATCTAAATGTAAATTTACCAATAAGGACATGTCTACTTAAAGACTTAAAAAATTTCCTATCCCCACCCCACTCCTCCACCCCCAACTCCAAAAACATTCCACTATCTATAAACTCTATGCTCTTTCAAATCCTAACAACTTTGACACCATATCCATATTTACATGAAAAATTAGTGTTTCTCATGATATATTGAATAATGGACAAGAAAAGCATTGATAGAGATGATATTAGCAATTAAAAGGTAAGTATTTATACATATTTTATCGAGTTTAACTTCAGTTTTTCGTATGCTGAATTTCGTCTTGTTCGGTTTTTCGACTCTAAACATGTTTACAATGTTCATTTCTATAACACCGAACTCTTTTAATGCGTTCTGACTTTTAAGTCCGAACAAAGTTATTTTGTTCCGTTTTCCAACTCCGAACAAATGGATATTGTTCACTTGTAGGAGTCTGAACAAGCTTGTATTATTCCATTTTAAAACACCGAACAACTTAACTATACAACAATTGAGAATTGTTCGTATATGTAATTGTGAATGGATTTTAAGTGTTCATGTTTATAAGTTATAACAAATAATAAAAGTTTAGTTTTAAAGGTCCGAACATTTTTATATTGTTCTTTTATATAAAGCCGAACATATATACTTTGTTCTTACTAATAAGTCCGAACATATATAATATGTTTTTACGAATAAGTCCAAACATATATACTTTGTTCTTACTAATAGGTTCGAACAAGTTGGGGGTGGGGTGGAAAAGGGCCAGGCTATTGCCACCTACTCAAAATACTCTAAGCCCCCCAATATTTAAATAATTTGTGAAATTCTTTATATCTAAATATAAATTTACCAATAAGGACATGTCTACTTAAAGACTTTTAAAATTTCCTATCCCCACCCCACTCCACCCCCAACTCCAAAAACATTCCACCATTTATAGACTTTTATGCTCTGACAAACCCTAACAACCTTGACACCAAATCCATATTTACATGAAAAATTAGTATTTCTCATGTTATATTGAATAATGGACAAGAAAAGCATTGATAGAGATGATATTAGCAATCAAAAGCTAAGTATTTATACACTTTTTATTGAGTTTAACTTTAGTTTTTCGTACGTTGAATTTCATCTTGTTTGGTTTTTCGACTCCAAACATGTTTACAATGTTCATTTCTATAACCTCGAACTCTTTTAATGCGTTCTGAATTCTAAGTCTGAACAAAGTTATTTTGTTCTGTTTTTCAACTCCGAACAAATGGATATTGTTCGGTTATGTAATTCCAAACAAATGGATATTGTTCACCTATAGGAGTCCGAACAAAGTTGTGTTATTCTGTTTTAAAATACCGAACAACTTAACTATACAACAATTGAGAATTGTTCGTATATGTAATTGTAAATGGATTTTAAGTGTTCGTGTTTATAAGTCGGAACAAATAATAAAGGTTCGGTTTTAAAGGTCCAAACATTTTTATATTGTTCTTTTCTATAAAGCCGAACGTATATACTTTGTTCTTACTCATAAGTCCGAACATATATACTTTGTTCTTACTAATAGGTCCGAACAGGTTGGGGGTGGGGTGTAAAAATGTTAGGGAATTTTTTCTTAAGGGTATTTTAGGAAGATAAGGAGGTGTTTTCAGTAAAATATGAGGGGATTTAATTAATGAGGGGCTTAGAGTATTTTGAATAGTAGCAATAACCTGGCCCGGTGGAAAAATGTTAGGAAATTTTTTCTTAAAAGTATTTTAGGAAAATAAGGAGGTGCTTTCAATAAAATATGAGGAGATTTAATTAATGTGGGGGCTTAGAGTATTTTGAGTGGCTGGCAATAGCTTGCCCTCTAAGAAAATGTATGGAATATTTGGATGTACGAGCCCCATGAACAACCGATTTGCAAACCCTGTCAAAGAAGCAATGATCTCCTCTGCATCCCCGGCGAATCTGTGTGGAATATTTCGATCTACAAGTCTCGTCTCCTTCGTCCCCAGGAGGCACGGACTTGCAAACCCTTTCAAACAACCATTCATCGTCTCCTCCGCATCTCTGTTCAACCGCCAACTTCCTCGGTCGCCACATGATTCTACGTCACCTCCGTTCGACCGCCACATTATTCACCGCCTGCTGATCACGCCTCTTCCGGTTCGTTTCTATTTCCATTTCTTTTTTCCCGTTTTTATTATACTGTATGGTGGTTGGTTCTTTTGTTTGCTGAGAAATGTCAGGAAAAGAAAGTTACTCATTTCAATTTTTTATCTTTTATTTCACCATAATTTGAGGAGAGAAAAGAAAGGAAGGGGAGGGAAATGGAGGGATCCAAAACTTCTCCAGGAAATTGAGAGAAACGAAAAGTGGTTTTACCTTACATGACATATGACTCCAACTCTCATATATTTTCCTTTCTTTTCTTTTCGACCTCAAAAAATGGAGGGAGAAATCAGTTTCTTTTCTCCCTTAAACTCTCAAAACAGAGTATATTTTCCTGAAGGGTGAGGCTATTGTCATCCTATAAAATATTCTAAGCCTCTACTTAATTTATATTTTTTAAGTTTTATGAAAAATATAAAAAAAAATTACAAAAACTAATTACGTAATCTATTAGAAAACATCATTTCGGATAATTTTGTGTAAGAATTTATTTCCAAAATTTATCATTTAAGTACACTTTTTTGCCATTTTTCATGGAAAATGAAATAAAGATTGTAAATGGCCAAAAAGTTTGCTTAAATGATAGATTTTGGAAAAACTTTCTTCTATAAAGTTGTTCAGAACGATGTTTTCTAATAAACAGTGTGACTAATTTTTGTAAAAACCTTTTATATTTTTCATAAAATCTTAAAAAGTGTAAACTAATGGAGTTTAGAATACTTTATATAGTGGCAATAACCCCCCTCTTTCCTAAACTCCCAAACATAGAGTATATCTAAATTTTTTCCATTGTTCGGGACATAAGAATATGAAAACCACATCAGATTTTTACCAATTCCATGCTTTAAGCAGAATTTTCATTTTTCTGATGCCATGATTGCATATACTTTTCTAGGCAACAAAATATATGCCTTTGGGTACATATATATTTTTCATTTATAGTGGTAATATTGGATATTTTGGGACGGTCACCTTCCTACCTCTGGCTTTGGTTCTACCCAGTTAAGTTCACTTGGGATGAAAAGGACTTGGCTTCAGAAGAGAGCCTTCGAGACTTGTACGAGAGATGGATGATCTACCACGAGGTTTCTCGAAGTGGTGAGGAGAAGGAAAAGCGTTTCAAAGTGTTTAAGGACACGGTGAAATACGTTCTGAATTATAACAAGAAAGGGCATTCTTCACAGGTGGCGCTAAACATCTTTGCGGATATCGCCAACGACGAGCTAGACTCCTTTCTTCATACATCCCGGAGCAATAAACTTGAACTCCAGAGGAGTCTTGCCAATGGTGGTTACCAAGGAGATCGTTTTGAATATGCATTGAGAATGATGTAAGTGTTTGTTTTTTGTTTTGTTTCATAGATCATAGCTCAAGCAATGTCAATTACGCCATGATTGAGATACAAATTGGCAACACGCATAAAGATACATAAAAGAAAATAAAAAAGTCACATACAAACACACCTGCCAAATATGTCATGATCAAGATATAAATCACCAACAAGGGTAAAGAACCCAAAAATATATGGGGAATAGAAGTAATTTCATAACACAAACTACAATTATGTCAAGATAAAGATACAGATCAACAAGAAGGATTTAAGATATTAGAAAAAAATTATATGGTGCGGAGAAGATTTATACACACGCACGCCATCTCATAGAGACATAGGACGATGTAAAATCCATAGATCTTCTTTATTCCTACAAAAACTCACCAGTTGACCCAACCTAACTTTAGATCAGATCATTCCATTACAAATCCTTAGCAAAAAATTTATTCAACAACAACCGGAACCAGCTTTTTCCCAAATTACTCATTTTGCAAAAAATCAAAGAAAATTAAGGAAAATTTATTGAGTAGTAACTTTGTAGGTGCACTCCTTTTAAAGAGTTGACCCTTGTGATAGGGTTTCAGCTTGCTAATGTTAGCGTCCATCCTATTGACGTCTCTTGTAGGCTGATGTTAGCCTCCATTATTTATTTATTTATTTATTTCTTCATGAAATCCCAACAAGATCTAAGAGAAGATGTGCTCGATCTATTATCAAGTTGATATTTTTTTTGGTGGGAAAATTGAAAAAGAGTGGGAAGAAGAAGAAAAAGAGAAGAAGAGAAGTTTTGGCATCAAGAATGATTGAGATAGTTGTAGGGATCTATTTCTTAGTATTATTTACATTACAATCAATGAAAATTTATAATAAAATCCTCATCTTAATAAACTTAAAATAGGTAAAGATGGTAGTAAGAATATGAAGACCTTTTTCTTCTTCCCTCACTTTGAAGAATAAAATAGAATGAATGACTCTCAATGAGTCCACCTCAGGGTGGGAAGATCTAGCACCATACTACCATTAGGTGTTGCATCTATAAGGAGCTAAGACATGACTAAGGAACATGCCAAAGGGCTCCTGCCAAATGTAGAGGAGTGAGAGGCTCATCATCTTCTTCTAACAAACTTGGGCAAACAGTAATTGTACATGGATATTCATAAGAATGAATCAAGTAGGCTTGTTAAAAATCTTTTTAATTTCATGACTTGCTACTTATATATTGTAAATTGAGAAAAGCTATTGTGAGGGGCACCGCATAGCTGTATTGATGAGCTCCTTCAATTTTATGAGTTAATGTATAAATTTCAAGACAATGCCTATATAATTGGATAGAGGACTCTTCAAGGGAACATACAAAATTTCATCAAAAAATGACTTTTGATTTGATTACACAAGCCAGTCAAAGTTGATGATCAAGTCTTGTCTTGAAATTTGTACATTAACTCTTAAAATTAAGGGAGAGCTCATCAATTCACCAATTAGGGGCCCCTCATGACAACCTTACCTTTGTAAAATTTTCTGGTTAATATAGGGTGGGAAGGTGTTGTTGTCTCATCTTTTGAATTTATTACTAATGTTATTAATGCATGTTGTAAGTTAATTTACCAATGTTTAGGTTTTAATATGGCTCATTTTATTTGTTTGTTAGAAATCCTAATAATTTATGACCTGTTATTATATTGTAAATTTTTGTGTGATGTAGGGTGGGAGATGTTATGGTAAGAATACAAGCTCGATTTGTTAGTGTTTGCTAATAATGCATATTGTAACTCACTTTATTGGTGGTTAGACATTGATAGGACTCATTTTCATGTTGCAGAGGCCAAGGTACCTGGGGTGGTTGTCGTGGTGATTAGAAGGCAAGCTGTGGTTCTCAAAATAATGCTACGATAGGCATTTTGTTAGAAGGTGCAGCAATAGGCATTTTATTTTGAAGAACCCTAAAACCTAGTAAAGAAATAGATTAGTAGCAAAATTTAAATTTGGAAAGAAGACTCCTTAGCCTTTTTATAACTATTTTGGACTTGAACAACTAATCCCCTACATTGTTCATAATCTGATCTAAGTATTCTTGGAATTTCATAAACATTAAACATTTCTCTTTTTTATACTGCTAGCTTAGGAATTTGTCTTATTTGCTTTCCTATTCATAGATTCACTCAGTTATACGAGATTACAAATAATACAGTCAATCCAAACCAAACCAATTAAACAAAGCCAAATCAATTTATTTGTCGTTAATTAAAACCAGAAAATGAAAATTTTACCAAAAAAGAACAATTCTGTTTTCGCCAATCTCTGGGTCTCTTTAGTTCCAACGCCTGGTAGGGAAAACTTGTGGAGCCTCCCTCTTTCCACAGACTCTCTCTTTATATTATAGCAAAATATTGCTTACCAGATCTGTTTACTGGGTTTGTAGACCACATGAAGTACATTTATAATTACTGGTATAAACATAGTCTCTCATGTTTTAGAAAAGCATATGCTACATCATCCGGTGATGGATCGGGTGGATTCATTAACAAATGTGGAATGGCATATGATAGTCTAATGTTAATCTCTTTATTGGTTGAGTGAGTAGTCTCAGGTTGGAGCTCATGAAAGAGCATTGATGTCCATTTGTTGATACAGGGAATTAGAAGGGTTAATTACTTATGAAAAAAAATAAAAATTAGAAGGTTAAACTCTATCAATTGTCAAAAATAAATAAATAAATAAAAACCACTAGGACTGATAGATGTAACAATGTGGCAGCTACTAAACGAAGTTTCTATCTTGGTGATGCTATCTCTATTCCAAAGACCCATCCTTAGATCATCTCACGTGTGGTATGTGCCAAATTTTCCATGTCAATGATATAATTTAGCATGTTGTAGTGCTAAAATGCTATAATTTGGCATGTCCGCCCCGATGTTAAAATGCTAAAATGACACAATTACAATTTGCTTTTGGTGGATTTAATGCTATATTATTCATTTGGCATCCACGTTACATTGCATTGGCTTTTGATGCATTTAATAGTACTTCATTCACTTCATATACTTACCAAATGCCAAATCTTCGGCCATGTTTGACACAACATTTGGCATTGCTAGAATATAACACATCATATGGCACACAAGTGAGGCAACCCTGGCATTGACCACCATATGGCATGCCATTAGACAGCATTTTTTCTTTTTTCCTTTTTTTATAGTCAAATTATAGCATTAATATGTCATATAGCACACACCAAATGGAGATGGTTAAATACTTAGATCTAAAGGACAGAGAGCTCGTGGACCCTCCACCCATTTGTGTTGGCATACTTTTCGAGTCATTGGTTTTGGTGGTTTTAGGTGAGCAATAATCAGTGTCTGGTAAAAGGGTAGTAAGCCTCAGCTGGCCTGCACTTTCATCTTTACATTTACATCCATGCATAACCGCGTCGGATGGATAAATTCGGTTTGTGTCATTGATGACAGATTGACAGCCATATTTCATTCTCTACATTTTTTGAGCCACCTGTATATAGCATTACATCTGATTGAGCCTTCCAATGCCTTTCCTCTCATTCAATTCGATCAAATCTTCTTCTCTACCATAATTTTCACTAGTATAAAACCCAACCGAAGTGCACCCATCTCTTCACGTCCACACCCAAGTTCCTCTCACAACCAAATCTCTCAAAACAACTTTCGTATCACCCACTTCACAGCAACCATGTCTTTTCCTTGTACTACTCCAACTGTTCCATTTATGCTGCTAATATCTCTAGTGCTTGCTTCTTTCATGGTTGTCTCTGCTGGTACTTTCTACCAAGACTTTGACCTCAAATGGGGAGATGGCCGTGCTAAGATACAAAACAACGGCGAGCTTCTTACTCTCTCCCTTGACAAAGCCTCTGGCTCAGGCTTTCAATCAAAGAGTGAATATCTATTCGGAAAGATCGATATGCAGCTCAAGCTTGTCCCTGGAAATTCCGCTGGCACTGTCACCGCCTACTATGCAAGTCCCCCCATTCACATTTCAGTATTTGCCTCAACTACTCCTTGTACAACTAAAAATTGTTCTCCTAGCTGATATACTTTTCTCCGTATTCGTGTATTTATTTGCAGTTATCCTCACAAGGGAATACCCATGATGAAATAGACTTTGAATTCTTGGGGAACCTGAGTGGTGATCCTTACATTCTCCACACCAATGTGTTCAGCCAAGGAAAGGGCAACAGAGAGCAGCAATTCTACCTCTGGTTTGATCCAACAGCAGATTTTCACACCTATTCCATCCTTTGGAATCCGCAACGCATTATGTGAGTACCCATTAACACATTCATCAAATCTTTGGCCAAATGCAATAATACTTCATATGAAATTTATTCAGCCTTCAATCAACTAGTTATTGATTTTGTTTTTTCTTCCACATTTTCAGCTTCTCTGTGGATGGCACCCCAATTAGAGAGTTCAAGAACTCAGAGTCAATAGGTGTTCCATTCCCAAAGAACCAGCCAATGAGGATATACTCTAGTCTCTGGAATGCTGATGACTGGGCGACAAGGGGTGGGCTTGTCAAAACAGATTGGACCCAAGCTCCCTTCACTGCTTCCTATATGAACTTCAGTGCCAATGCTTGTGTGTGGTCTTCTGGTGCATCGTCCTGCACTTCAACTTCTCCCTCTTCGACCTCCAGTGACAATGCTTGGCTGACGCAGCAACTGGATTCAACGAGTCAAGAGAGGCTGCAATGGGTGCAAAAGAACTATATGATATACAATTACTGCACGGACACCAAGAGATTCCCCCAGGGCCTCCCTCCTGAATGCAACCTCTCCTAGACAAGTCAATACAACACATACACCAGTCACCAGTCTTTTTTATTTTTACCATTAGAATTCAAATTCTATAATCTTCTTTGTCATCTGCATGCCAGTTCTTTTCATGTAGCATTATTCTACTTATATATATGCTTGAACAAGCAAAAGGTCCTTAGTTATGCTCTTTGATCCTTTTTCGAGTAAATCACTAGCAAGGTTTATCATATGCATTAATTGATGTAGAGTGGATTGTAATTTTACTTGTATCCAAGAGATTACTCCGGCTGAAGGTTTAGATACCCATTCTCAAATTTTTAATTTACTTTTGAAGCAACAACTGATAACCAAACCAAGAATTCATAAATCTTTAACACGTCGTAAAATGGAATTAGCTCTGGAAAAAAATGGGGGATTTTCTTCAAAGCCATCTTAACACGCCTTTGAAGTATGCAACTGTATCAAATGCATGAAGAAAATGGCTTTGAAGAAAATCCCCCATTTTGTCCGACCCAATTCCATTTTATATTAGTTTCATTCAAATGCAATTAACAACTCTGACAATCTATTTTGGCAGTGCTTGAGCCAACTTATTTTCTTGCATGGGTTCGAGTCCCACGATCCAGGATCCCCACTTACGGGACAATGTGTGCTCATCTTCACTTTACTTTCCCTAGGCCATTAGGGGTTGTTACCTAACTCTAACCATTTTTGTAAACAAAACCCCCATTACCCAAAAAATAAAAAATAAAATAAAATAAAATAAAGGGCAGACACAAAAATAAAAAAAAACTTGTCCAACCCAAATCCAATTTGAGCCATCCCTATCGACTATGTTCGTTAAATGCTTTTTGTTCCCATCTTTTCTTTCTTTAATTTCCTTTTTCTTCTTCTTTTCTTTCTTGGGAAAACAAACTAAAAATTTTATAGAAAATTAAGGAAAAAAATACAGGTCCTCTACAATCCCTTCCAAAGATATCCTTAGCTTCACTAGCTAGGAAGCTCTTCCAAAGACGACTTCTAAATTATCTCTCACAGTACAGTAGCTGGCCATGAAATCAGCTAAATCATTGAGTCGCATCAATGTCTCAAGGAGTTTAAAAAATGATGGATTACAATTCAATTCTCGATTTTATGTGACCAAATATTTTTGTACATGCAAATTTAACTACTAGTAGTGGTAATGGGTGTAGTTGGGCTTCTGTTTTTTTTTTTTTTTTTTTCAACAAAATCCCTCCCTTGGGCGATCTTAAGGGCGCACTTCTCCACATCAGTTTGGTACATTCCTGTAATGCTCCTCGCAAGAATCGAACCCAAGTTGATAAAATAAAGAAACTCTCCTCCTACCAACTTAATTAACTCCCTAGGGTGGGTATAATTGGGCTTAGTAAGGCATTATGCTACAGACCACACACATGCGTGCAGCACAAGCATTTAATATTGTAACTGCCAAACCCATACGGTGCCTACATTTATGGGCTACATCTGCAGACCACTACTCACAATAGCTAGATCGACATACTACCCCAATACACTTATTTTGCAGTATTCCCAAAACAGCTAGTTCAGGTGCCTATATATGGGGGCCATATCTCCGATGGGGAGAAAACTTGCATGAGACTGTTGTATAGGCCAGGTGGTGCTTGCATTGATAAAGGCACTTTCCTCCCCCCCATTGGTTGGTCTCACTAGCTGGCTATACAACGGTCCTATGCAAGTTCTTCTTCTCCGATGGAGCCTTGTAATCAAATCAAAACAAATCCCAAAACTTGAAAATTTTTAAAGGGAGGCTTTGGTCACAAGTCCATAGAATAATACTTATGTAAGCATAAGTCCACACATAAATTTTATACCAACTCAAATCCACATAACACTTTTTTAGACCAAAATACCCTCTTCCCCCCGTCTTTGTGCACTGTGCAAGATTCGTCCTAATTGTATTAACCTACATTCAGTCGTGATGAGAAATCATTACCTTTTGTCTAAATCTAACACATTAGAGAGATCCAGATTCTGTATCAGTAGATCATCGAACTTACATCATTTGCCTGATTTATGGTTACTAGAAGATTCATCACCTCTTGTAGAATAGGCATTTATCCAATAATGGATTTGTCCATCATAATCTCGTGTAAGGATCCTTTTTTTTCTTTCTTTCTTTCTTTCTTTCTTCTTTCTTTTTTTTTCCTCTCTACATCATTTGCTTATAGAGTTCTAGAGAGGATGAATTACAAGTAGCACAAGGCAAAACAGAACCACCATCCATTTATTTTTTTCCTCTATTGTTTGTATACCTATGAGTTTCGACTATCTATTTGTGAGACATTGTCGTTGTTATAAATATTCTTCGCATATCAACCCCTCCGTAGCCAATCAGCACTGGTTTGTTGAAACTGAATCACTCATTATTATGTTCTTGAAAACATTACATGTAACTATTTCAAAAACACTTCCTTTTCTCAAATCTAAAAACTACTGCCAAAATGAATTGTTTTTGTTCTTTCAAATAGTGATACTTAGTTAATGGGGACTTGTCACAATAAGATGTATAAACAAACTTTCTTCACATGATCGTGGCCCATATTTTTCAAATAGTTACATGTAACTATTTTAAAGGCACTCCATTATCTCAAATCTATAAATTTCCAAACCACTAAAATCAAATCTAATTATTTTATTTATAATTTAATTGTTAAACTTACTCACAGAACCATTGATTTAAATTAAACTCTACTAAAAACTATTTAATTTCAATTTTGAAGTAGTTATATACTATGTTCAATGTAACTGTGTTTTTTTCTTATATAATTTCATATTCAACATGGGTCTTGCTTCAAAGATCTCGACAAATAAATTTTATAAATAAAAAAAAACCGATGTGTACAATGAGAGTTATACCATTTTCAAGTTTGCAAACAAAAAATAATACTTGAGGGTAACTATGACTTTATGTATTTATCACCCTCATAAAAATGCTCTCATTTCACTTAAAAGTGGACTTGTGGCTGAATAAGTTTCCCCCATAGACTTATGCCTCTATAAGTCCCTATAAAGTGGACTTCTTGCTAATTTCCTCTTTTTAAAAACCACTATATTATGGATTAGCAAACTCGGAGGCTATTTTAAAATTAAAGCTCGAAACCAGTCAGTTAAGAATAAACTAAGTGGTATCGAATCTCTTTTAGTACGTTTGGTGATCATTTTTTTTTTTTTTTTTTTTAATGAGCAAACCGATATTATTAAAAACCAAAATGAGCAAGGGAAACAAAAGAACCAGGGGAGAGACAAACCTAGGAAGAACACTATAAAAGGACCCCACAATAAGAACCAAGAAACACCAAACCAAAACAATGCCAAAGACACCACTAAAAGAAAAGCAAACAAAAAACACCCAAATAGAATACTGCCAAACCTCATAAGAGAGTCGCCTGCCCACACCAACAATAGCAAGACAACACCCAAAAAGAATACAGCAAACCACACAAGGAACTTGCTTGTCCACACTAGCAATTGCAAGCCAAACAGCTATGATGATTACCTCCCAAAAATTTCTGAAAACCAACAGAAGCAAAAGACCACAGCTGAACCTAAAAGCTTAAACCCATTCAAAGTCGATACTCCCACTCCCTGAAACTGACTGGATAGCGCTACCTCTCTAAATAATATTTATAAACCCATCTTGCACCCAAAGCAAAAAACACACCCAAAGATCGACCTAAACAAATAACAAGAGAAAAAGAACACTCATCTGAGAAAAAGCTAGCATCAACTGCATACCCAAGAAACTGCAACAAACGCCCAGAACACTCAACAAGCAACACCCTTCCAAATGCAATGAAGATACCCAGATCCCTAATAATACGTTTGGTGATCTTGTGGAAGTTCTTAGTAGTTTTACTAATTTTATCAATACAAATTAGGCAGACAAACACCCACTTGAATGGCTGTGGGAGAAACACAGTATCTCCGACTAGGAGTACAACTTGGGCAATCAACTCGAGCTTTGGATGAACTTTGGTACGTAGTCAGATCATATATATTTTAATATTTAATCTATACGTTGGGCATGGACAGGAAAATAACTGCCCAAATTCAATTCAGGTTGTTCATGGGAAGAGGGTTCAAGCAAACCGCCCAACCCAAAACTCTCAAGGGTCTACCGTTGTCTCTTCGTTAATCAGTGGGAGAAATTTAAAACTTGCACGCAGATTCTTTTTCTTTTTCTCTTAGTACACAATAGCTTTCCCTGGGTATGTCAATGTCAGCCTTTTCTTTCTTATCATACACCTTGGCCATCTTTTTAGTTCATTTCTTACTATCCCTGTCTAACGTACGCCACAAAACTCACTCGTTCACCATGCAGGAGCTAGGATACCATCTTCCACAGTTCCACATATTACCAATGAAGGAGATAGCAAGTAGGATTGTCGAAACAAGAAGGGGAGACTCATAGCAACAGCCTCTACAGACGAAAACAACATGGTTATGGGAGATGAACACGTCCAATTGAACCGTCATACACCGCCAGATATGCCTCACCTCTGTCAAATCGTCAAGCCTTAACAGTTTTCTACAAGTACCCCTTTCGTCTCTAGCTAGGCCTAGAGTGAGAGATACAGATTGAGGGGAGTCAAAGCTGCTCCGGCCCTATAATAAGAGTTGAAAATCTAGGGAATAAGGGAATGAGAAAAACTCAAGCTTTTGACACTCCGCCTAGAATGGAAAATAGCTAGGGAATGAGGGAAACAAGAAACACAATTTCTTGAACTCCCTCCTCTTGCCCCATATTGCTCATTGGACGATGGTTTGAAAGCTAGGGAATGAGGGAAACTCTAGCTTGTACCCCTTCCTCTCTTACTCCTTACTCTTTTTTGCTTCTTCGATCAATGTGTGTTTAATGAGAGGGGAGAGGGCCTCTATTTTTTTTTTTTTTTTTTTGGTGATTAAAAAAAAAAAAAAAAAAAAAAAGGTACGAGGCCTGAGTGGTTGAGATTAAAAGGTCTTGGAAACAATCTAAAGGCTGAGAATAGGTTTCCAACAGGGTTTAGATGTGGACTAGTGTGGCCAAAACCGACTTAAGGATGCAAATATGAACATTGAAGGAAAATTTAGGGTTTCCAGCGCATAGGGGTTTGGTCTTCATCACTTCTCAAAAAATCGAAAAATCATCCTTTTGAGCCCATTTCTCATCCATTGTCACTCATTCTAAAACTGAATTGTCCGAAATTCAATCTCAGATTCAAAAACAATAAGTGAAGGCTCAGAAGGATGATTGAATCTGAAAAAACAAAAAACAAAAAGAAAGAAAGGTATGTGCATTATTCAATGCCATTTGCCTAAGTTTTTATAGAATCCACATTAAAACTCATCTATGACCTTCTCTAATGCTTGTTGCAGGTACTTGAACATGCATTATCTACTTTATTTATAGGCCACTGACACACTCAGCCTTGTTGGCTGAGGATCTCAACTTTCCATTTGGAGAACCTGAGATCAAGTCTTGGCCTTGCCTGTACGAAACAAAATCTGCTTTACTTGTACTCCGTAGCTTTTAATCCAACCCAATTGCAACCAAGGTAGCCAAAAAGGGAAAGAGGGAAAGGAAAGGAGAAAACTTCCAAGGATTCCACGTAGAAATTAAACACCATTTAGTGCAGTAATCCCTAGATTACTACTACTTAATAATAATCAAACAAGAAAATTTTCCTCCTTTTTTTTCCCCTTCTTTCATATGTGAGTACCATGCCAAATAAAATGAGAGCCAACCCCAACTATCACATGCTTTTATTCATTCAAGGAATTCCATGGATTGGAATATGAATTCCAACCATCTATTCCCTCTCCCTTGGCCTTGGCCTACTGCATCCGTAACAGACCCATTGCTTCTTGTATTCCACACTCTTACCCACCTATTCTAAGAGAGAGAGAGAGAGAGAGAGAGAGAGAGAGAGAGAGAGAGAGAGAGAATTCATGAATTACATATACGTGTAGACAAATGACTCTGATCGTTTAATGGAATTACTAATTAAGAAAATTCATGAATTACATCCACCCTTCAACCTCCATTATTCACCAAAGAGAAAATTAACAGGAAGTAAAAGAAAAATAATAATTCCCTAATAGTAACCAAGAAATGCCAAGAAAGAAAGACCGACCCACTACATCTCTTTCATGGCTTTAGATCCATCACTTTCACGTCTTTTTCGACACTAACTTCACAGAACCTCAAAAGGGCATTGAATCAAGTAGTTTCCACATCACATCACATCACAAAAAGAGAGGGGACTGGCTGAAGAGGTACTGTAGAATACCTCATGATATTTGAATTTGGACTGTTGGTGGGAGCTCCTTGAGGGCTTAGGGCTCTCTTCATTTTCTCCATTTTTTTTCTTTACTGCATTTGGAAAAGAAGCCCTAAACCCCATCTCTAGTCTCCACATCCCTCTCTATTTATGGGGTTGGACTGGGAAACGTTCAGCTTCAGCGATTGGCCATTGTTGCAATTCTATCCCCATTCGCTTGAGTACAATAAACCCACGTACTTGCCCAGCTGTTATACATTCTATTTTAGGTGTCAAATATATATATATAGATGGGTGTTAATACTTTTATACTACTAATCAATGTAAATATTCTTACTAGGGTCAGGCATATTTTTCAAAGTTTTTTTTTTATTTCAGTGCGTCGATATCCTTTTTATTTCGAAACTTGATTCGTAAATTAAAATTTATGATTTGTCAAAAATCCATCTATCAAGGTGTTACCCAAAAAAAATAATTTAAAAAAACCCCATCCATCAAGGTCCCTAATAGCTTTGATTATTGCAATGAACATATATACAAAAAGAAAGATCCAAATACCACATAATTGTGAAAATTAGCTCTTGATATCTAAGAAGCTGTTCATTCTAATCAAGTCGATCTATCAAGTTTTTCTTTGTTTTTTTTTTTATTGTTTTTTGTCTTTTTGTTTCCATTTTCTTAACCTAGCTTTGGCCCAACTAACTCCCAAACCCTAGAAGGCCACCACCCGCACAAATAAACTCTTAACCAATTGATGACAATCCCATGGAAACTGTTGAATTCGAGACCTTCGATTGTTTGAGGTAACCCTTTGAGGTTCACAATTGCTTGTACCCCAACTTAATGTTGTGGCCAATGGCCATCATATCTTTTTTTTTTTTCAACACACGTAATTACTACACGCAAGGAAGAAACCCATATACATGACATAAGATAGTAGCCATCCGATTGGATAACAATTCCTGCATAAAAAGTCCATCAAAATAAGACCGATAACTTTTATTAGTATTATTATTATTATTATTGTTTGGGTACAAATGAAGGGATTTGAACTCCTAATTTATCATAATCCTATCCTTTATCCACTCTCCTAACCACTAGACTAAACCCCTCTAGTAGCTTTATATATAAGACTGATAACTTGATAAGGGATTACCACAAACAAATTAACACAGCTGCCGTGCTGTCAAAGTTACAAAAATGACCTCACAGGATAAAATAGTTTTCATATTTCGTACACTTAAGAGAGTAGTGGCTAGGTTTGCTAATCTTAGGGATGGATTTACTAGAAATTTTCCATTTTTCCCGGAGAAGGGATAGGAGTGGATGGACAATGGATATACTCCGTATTTAGAGTTAGTTTTTGAGTGCACGACTGAATCTCTGATGACCAAAACTGGCTGTGGCTATCTCTCTCACTTTCGGCGCTCTCTTTTTCTATGCAGCCCCAGTGACTTCATTTCTGTCTATTTATGGGAAAATCATCAAACACATTTTCAAGCCGGAGTTTTGGTAGCTTGTGAGTTTGTGTGTGGAGGGCATCACATGACGTTGCCTCGGTTACTATTTTGGGAAGAATTATTGATTCAATTCTAAATTTGGTGCCCCGGTCGTCACCACCCCACCACCAAGATCCACCAAATATGACCAGCCCACTACCAGTTTTTGAGCCACATCGGATTGATAGGAGAATTCAACTGCACATAAGTTACAAGTATCCTTTTTTTTTTTTTTTCCTTTTTTTTTACAAGATATATAACATAATGTAAACACACAAGTCCAGAATGACAAAAATAAGGCAAAATCCAAGCATGCACCTCAAAAGGACTTAACCTAAAGTTTATAGAGTTATAAGTAATTATAAATCTAATTTGAAAGGGTTAGAAGTGAGGACAAGCAAAGAAAAGATGATGAACAGTTTCCTCTTCCGCATGGCAAAATGAACATGCATCAGTATTTATAATCTTGCGTCTGCACTATTGTCCGATTAAAATATTTCATTTTGAGGGCTATTTAGAAAGTTTGTTCCTAGTTATAACCCCAGTTGCAACACCGAAAGTGTCATGAGTTGGTTGACAAAAATGTCCTCTAAACTATTCTTAAAAACTCCATTGTCACATTAGGTGCTGTCTAGCTATATGCTGTTGTATTATAGTAGTACGTATAACATATATTGTCTAATCTCATAAGGTCATCTAGTCGAAAGTGGAGAGTTTCGATCAGTTGGTTCTCTATCATGCTTATATGCCATAGACAGATTTAAAAGAGATCGAAGTCGCCCTCCTTAAAAGGTCCCCAAACAGGAGTATCCTCCCCATCAAGAGGAATTTATGAAATCCTAATATAATACATTATATGGGGATTGATCTCTTAAAAGGTCCCCAAACAGGAGTATCCTCCCCATCAAGAGGAATTTATGAAATC
The DNA here is from genome assembly GCA_039720395.1 of Liquidambar formosana. Classification (NCBI taxonomy): domain Eukaryota; kingdom Viridiplantae; phylum Streptophyta; class Magnoliopsida; order Saxifragales; family Altingiaceae; genus Liquidambar; species Liquidambar formosana. The sequence goes on from CM077830.1 coordinate 12,228,739, forward strand.
CTAATATAATACATTATATGGGGATTGATCTCTGCATTAAGGTTCGCCTTCCATTTTTTATAAGATCCTTTTTTTATTTATCTTATTTGTACCTCTAGACAATCAATAATTTAAGCCATCTACATTGACCAAAGAGGCATTATGACCAAACAGAATGATCCAAGTGACAGATTGCAGTATAATTGATAGAAAAATTAAGCTATATGTAATTCACAAAACAGCTGTCATTGACCTTGTGACCCGTAGCACCTCTGCCCATTCGACCCCAAAAAAAAAAAAAAAAAGGAAAAGAGAGAGAGAGAGGAAAGAAAGAAAGAAAGAAAGCCTAAACTTAATCCCAACTTCCAGAACAACACAGGCCTAAAAAGAAACCCAGTAACGGTTTCAACAAGGAGAACAAACTACAGTTGAAACTTGAAAGCATATTCAGGGCATCCAATAGAGGTGTTGGATTCTTGATCAAACCCAATTTTACTATTCTAATAGTTATCCTGACTGATCTGATCCTAAATTACTATATGGTATGATAATTCACAAATAATTATACAATCACATTACTAAGATGCTACAAAATTAAATCCTAATAATGTTGTGAATGGCCTACAATGTTTACTCAATGACCTAATTAGTGTAAAAGGTAAAAAGAACAAACTTAAAAAATAACTACTCAAGGACTAATCACAGGTTAGACCATGGGAGCTAGGTTTTTGACATTTTGTTCATGTATCAATCAATCACATGCCCATATGTGTCAATCAATTACATGTCTTCAATCTTGATTACAAACCTTTCCACTTCATGCCTGATAGGTCTAATATTTTTTAACAAAACTTATAATCATTGTATGTAAAATCAAAGCCCAGTATGACAAAAGATAAGCAGACTTAGCATAATGAGACATGATAATTACCCAACATTTCTTATACAACAATTACTTCAAACACAGATTGAAGTTGACATACCTAAATTTTACAGACATTCCCCTAATTAGTCAACATCAAAAGGGTCATCAATAGAACATAACTACTTAATACCCCCAATCCCATGTATCATTAACAAACCAATGGTAGAGCGATGAGCGAGAAACATCTTGAAAAGTAAACAATAAGTGTTAAACAGAAACAACTTACTGTACAGGAAACTGTACAAAAAGAAATTCCCTGATGTCTGACATGTCTGACAGAGGCATTCAAGACTTCAGAAACCAAGTATTTCCATGCAGTCCCAAAACCTCAAGTAGGTGTGATGTGATGAAAGGGATTCAGTAGTTTGCCAGAATGGTAATGCAGTGTAAAGAAAATCTTGACACCAAAAACCTAAAAGCATCCTCAGAACAAATTCTATTCATCATCTAACTCAACAAGCTGTGCCCGCTTCTCAGCTGCTTTCTTCCTAATAAAGAAGCCCCACCTCATCGCCGCCTTGATCTTAAGCCACCCCACAACAGCTTTGCCAGGACGGGTGCGATCCTCGTCAAATCCGTAGTTTGGCGACGGCGAAGGCATATATGATGGGAAAGTGTACCCATCTTCCGGCATGTTTATGGCAGTGTGGCCTCCCATGCTGAAGATTCGGAGCAAGTGCTGCATATCTTCGTTCTCAAGCATCTCGTGACTTCTGATGCGGATTTCTTCCTCTGAGAAGAAGTCCTCAACTCCCCTGTCTCGGTTGTGTGACCAGTCATCAAACGGGTTAAGATTGGATGGCTGAACAGATGTGTTCATAGTCTGGAACCCTGATGTGGATGATTGTGGAGGACCAAGGGCCAGACCAACACTGTTATCGTTTCTTGTGCTTTGGGCATGGTGAGCATTGCCAATCAGCTGCTCATGTGGAGTGAATGAAGTGCTGTCAAACTGGGCATGGGAATTGGAATTTACAAGCTGCGACTGGGTTGAGTATTTCGTAGCCAGATTATCATTAAACCCTGCAGCTGAACAAAGAAGGAAAAAACACAAATGGGAATTAATAATGTCTGGTTGAAATATCAGTCACAAAAGACCATTCTTTTGGGTGTGCAGGTGTGGGTATGGGTCTGAGAGAGAGAGATCGACAAAACAACAATGGCCATCACTGAAGTACCCAGATGAGTGTCCCCCCAACTTCTTGTATTGTATAGATAGCTTTTGATTGGTGTATAAGAAGAAAATGTCAGCATACAAAAGAACCTATGTTTCTGATTTGTTCAGACCAGCCAACTAGCATGAGTTATGTCAAACCCAAGTGGCAGTCACCAACCTCCAAAGACCAATGTCACATAAACATAAATTTAACAGCAACGCAAAACAGACATTGTAACTTTCAAAAGAAGCAGGTCAGTCAGAACCACCCCCCCCCCCCCCCCCCCCCCCCCCCCCAAAAAAAAAAAAAAAACCCACACGCACACCCCAAAAGAAGGTGAAAAAGGGCGTAGGTCAAGTCTGTATTATTAAACAAAAATATATGAACCAAGATAAAATAAAAATTGCAGAATAGAATTTGTTGCTATTGAAAAGTCCTACATCCTACATCGTCTAAATATTGACTTTGACATGACTCGTATACCTGTTTGGCCCCACCACCTAATAGTTTAAGCTTTGGGGTTTTAAACTTAACATGGTATCAGAGCATGTCATTCTCGAGCTCATTTTGTTTGAGTTGCAATTCCTTGGTTTGGGCATATCATTCTAAATTTACTTAATAAATACTAAATAAATGAAATGTAAAGACAACACATTTACTGATGAAGCATGAGATGGACATTTTAGACGATGGTTTCATTAGTAACACTTCCATTTGAAGTTAAAAGTGGACAAAATGATAAAGAAGGCACTGGAGGTCAAGGCAGCATGTAAAACTAACAGCCTTTTCAGTCTAAACTTCTAGGTTGGTAGGTGTACTAAGGTACCAGAAGAGATTCCATATTTTCCCATTATAACCAGCCATGCTGCGAAAGATTCGTCAACTCAACTCAACAAAGCCTTAATTCCAAGTTCCAACTTTCCAACTATACGGGCTCGGCCTATGCATCCTTATTCACATTCAGCTAAATGGCCTTATGCTCTGTTAACTCCCTAGTATGCTAGACTTGAACACTTGATATATATAGCTCAACCGCATCCTAAAACTCACTGCTCTCTTGTCAATACAAAAAAATAATATTAAGCCGGCATTACTTACCTCCAACCGGTATGCCAGAATCCATCGAAGATGGCTCAGACAGAACTGGAACTGGCAAACGTGAAAGAGACATCTGATGATCTAAAGAATGAGAGTAATCAGTTGTGTCCATCAAAAGTTCATTTTGGGATGCACTTGACCTCTTATGTTGCTTGAAGCTCAAGAGTGACTTGCCATCATACTCAACAACTTGATTCCAATTTTCATATGCTTTCTTCACCAAAGTATCCACATAGACCTGCAAGAACAGATGCATTTACACGTTTCATAAGTTTGAAATTCTCTTTTTGAGAAGTTTTACAAGGAACATTACAATGGACTGCCGCGTTTCAAACTCATTCACCTTCTATTGCCAATATTTTAAGAATTTCACATAACTGCTCAGTTTTCAACTATAAAATGCTGCTCTTGTTAGATGGGCCCAAAATACTAAAATTGCCTTTTCTTTGAAGCAATATTTTAAGTACACAAAACCTACAGACAAATAAGCATATACTCTCTTCACTTCTATTTCTCAATGGAAATGTCATAATGAAATGTCAATATCTCAAACTAACAATCACCTGTCTTCTCATCTTGCTGTCTAGAGGTATGTCCTTTTACGTCACCAAGCCTTAGATTCAATTGTGAGGATCACAGTGTGTTTATTAATGAAGAAAGGCGAGGGGTAGTCAGAGATGCACTATGAGGAAATCAAGAACTTGCAAAACTGATTTGAACCACCTTCTCCAACCCATATATGAAATGTGCTTCATAGACAGTACAGAGGTGGTGTTTGTTATTTCCAACGTCTCTCAATCCTTATCCCAAGTTTCCATTGGGTCTCTAATTTTGAAATTCCATAAGAGTTCAAGGCTAAGAAATTAATAAAGAGCAAAATTGGAGAAAAAAAAAATTTTTTAAATATATTTCCAATTTATTTAAAAATTTATAGTACCTTTGGTTTCAATTACAGTTGGCAGGAGATCAGTTCTCTTTTAATTGCCAATGTCTATTATAGAAGTATAGAACTTAAATGGAGAGAGAGAGAGAGAGAGAGAGAGAGAGAGAGAGAGAGAGAGTGTGTGTGTTTAAGGAATTATCTTTCATGATTTGAGTGTGATAAGGGATCAGAGAAGATGACAAAAATGAGAATTAGAAATCTCATAGTCTGAGACAAAAGAGAAGAATTTGTTGTTGGGGCATTTTGGAATCACAAGAGTAAAAATTGACTGCTTATGCGGTATAGCCTTCCCGAACTGGTATTTCCATGTAATGGATGAACTTTGAAGCAGCATGGAGCCAATTAACTTTAAACAAGGCATCTAAAGGATGAACTTTCAGCCAGTATGGAGCCAATCAGATTTAAACAACGCATCTAACTGTGATTTTCCCCAAAGAAGAAAACTAAAGTGATTGCTGAAGTTTCTGACCAAGGTTGATTACATTCGTTTGGAAAGAGAAAATGGACCTGACACATGACAGACTTTGGGGGGAAAAAAAAGGAAGATGATATATAACATCAATATCGGGTTTAATGGTTATCATTTTTACAAAGAACCTAGTCAAGCATACGATCCAACAAGTTTACAAATCGGATAAAGAGGTCCACATGGAAGTAACATGCGTCTGCTCTGGGGTAATAAAATAACAGCAATGGAAAATATTTAAAAAAAGAATGATATCCTTAATCTAGATACAATCTTTTGAAGAAATCTGCAAAGCAATACCAAGAAGATTACTTTCAGATGCAACTATGCAAGATCAAACTACTTAAGCGATGATAAAATCCCCCAAAACTATTATCCATAAGATGTGTACTGGCAAAACATAATAATTTAAATAAAATAAAAGCATATATTAAACCCACCTTCTGGCTGTCAGAAAGAGAATCAGCAGAGTAATATTGCTCCCCAAGAATAAGGCCTCTCAGCTCACAGATGTGGTTAAAAACGACACCTACATTTCTTGAATCTTCAGGATAATAAACATACAGTTTCCCACTCAAGACACAAGTCTTAGCATGCTCTATGAGAGCATCCCACATCTTATTTGACATACCGCTTCCAAGGATCTACAACCAGTTAAAAAAATATGTCAAAAAACAATTGCAAAGCATGAACATTCTATTTCAATAAGCAAATCCAAGACTTACAGCCCGTAATTTTTGAGAGTCTTTGACCACAAGCTGAAGAAAGTCTTGAACTGTGAATATGCCAGAACTATTCAGCCTCTTGTGGAATGACCCATCCTTCCCAATCTTCTCCAATCTCCAAACGTCATCATTTAATGCCGGCGGATAATGTTTCTTGTACACTGTTGAGAAAAAAAAAATGCATACTAAACCACAATGTTCCAAGACAAATTGGAAAATGAATAACAAAAATGAAACTTTGTAGAGGCCTACATTCCCCTCTATGATCTTTAACAGTGAAAGCTTCTGTCTTTGCCTCACGAATGTGTATTCCCTCACAAAATCCCAAGGCAACCTTCAAACCAAGCCTGAACTTCCTGCTCCTAATCCAACTGGAGTTATCTGTAAATGTGAGCTCCCCTAGTGTTCCCACTCCTTCCTTGAGTGTCACTTGCAAGTCACCAGTCAAGAGTGGTCTCTTTCCTTCACGCTCTTTCACCACATGGCTTTCAAATTCTTCTTGAGTCCAGCCTTCATCATCTTCATTATTGAAATCACCTTCAAGCACAACAACATCTAGTTTTACAGAGGATTCAGGTCCAGATGTTACAACATGGCCAGTGTTTGCATCAACCAAGACAATATGGATTGCAGCACCCTGCTCCCCTTCTACTTTTCCTCCTGTAAAGAGGGGAAGGGACAACCTGGACTTGAAGTACAGCTGCAAGTTTCTTCCATTTGGACCTTCAATTTGTTTAGGGGAAGACCTAAAAACTCAAAGTGTAAAAGGAAAAAACCACCATTAAAGAGGCAAAAAATAAATAAACATACAAATACTTTATTTGAACATAACAGAATCAGGAAGCATCCAAATGAAAGTAACACTACACTTTACAGCTAAGGAAGAAGGGTTATAGGGTAAAATAAATAAATAATGTAAAAACGGATTATTCTTATTCAATATTATTATTATTATTTTTTTTTTTTTTTTTTTTGGGTTGATGAAGTAAAAGTATATTAATAACAAAAGGCTTAGCCCAAGTACATGAGACATATACAAGCACTAAGGGAAGACCCCTCTATAAATTAAAGGCATCTACAAAAAGAACAAAAGAACGGTTACAACTATTAAAATAGTTAGAAAGCCAAAGAAAGAGATTCATAATCAAGGACTTCATATCAATGATGGACTTCTCAATTCCTTCAAAAGTTCTAAGATTTCTCTCTCTCCATATGCACCAAAAAATGGCATGGGGAACCATTCTCCAAATCTCCTTAGCTTCTTTTTTACCTCCTTTAATCCACCAACTAACTAGAAGGTCATGAGTCGAAAATGAAAGGACCCATTTAATACCAAAAAAATTAAAAATAAGCATCCAAAGACTATTAGCCACATTACAATGGATGAAAAGATGGTCCACCGTTTCCGCTTTCTCTTTGCACAAAATACATTTATTAGGCAAAGACCATCTTCTTCGCATAAGATTATCCAAAGTCAAACATTTGTTTCTTCCCACTAACCAACAAAAGAAAGTCACTTTAGTAGGAACCGATGAAATCCATGTAATCTTGCCGGAATGAAAGGATCTCCATGTGGCCTCAAAAAATTGTAGAAAGATTTCACGGAGAATATACCCTTAGAGTCCTTACGCCACATCAAGGAATCATTCTCACCCACCGAAATCTTACTATCATAAAGAATTTGAAAAAATTACATCACACTTTCCAATTCCCAATGGATCATCATAATGTAGGCCTTCTCACACTAATAATATCCATCAAGAGGAAACTGAAAATGACTCAAATTTCCCAATGATCCGGATTCTAGGAGTTCTTGTATGATTCTAATACGATCAACCATTACTTTTAGTAGCTTTGATTTCACCAAAAAAAAATAAATAAATAAATAATTGTCAAGAGGAACATGAAAAAATATATAATCACAGAAAATTTACACAAAGATATTCATAAAAATAAAATAAAAAATCAATTCATAATTGGTAAAGCAGCTACAATGAGATTTGAGACCATGCCAAAAGTAATCAGAAATAAATTATACCTGCCATTAAGTCTAGCGGGCCCTAACTTTGCCAATGCACGCTCTACTTCTTCACTGACCTGCTTAGCATCAATTGAAATATAAACCAATAAAAATTAAAACATATCAAATAAAAGAGAAGCAAAATATCATGGATTATAATTAGACAAATCAAAAAAGACACAATTGTAGATATTAATACACATATCACAGGATAGACTTCATTCACCTTGCATGCACAACAGCTTTTGGTCAACAGAAATATGCTTTTCTTAATGTATTTTTAAACAGTTTCTCACTTAAGCCAAAATTAGAAGTTTAGATGAGTCGAATGATTAAATTGATGAATTACCCAAAGCATGCAACTCTACCAAGGATATACAACTTTTCAAGTCTTTTAACATGCAATCAAACTCCAAAAATTTAATGCCGAATTGCCAATAACAGTTTCCCTTCACAAGTAAAACATGTTCAGCTTAATTTTCATTCACTTTAATGATGAGATCACACCAGAAAATCAAACAGTATAGCAAGAAAATGCTAGAAAATGAGATAAAATTGCCAAGAAATTGAAGGAAAATTGAAGAACTTTGAGTGAAGAGAAAAGAAGAGCTCTCAGTGTCTCAGCTCTCTCAACAATCTGTATGGAAGAATATTATGGAAGAAAACTGATTACCTAACCCTTAACCACCTATTCATAAACTAATAGAGTTTGAGAAATGACTAGAATATCCCTAACTAGTTAACTAGCCAACCCTATAAGCTAATATAAGCTCATACAAGCTATTACAAACTAATACAAGCGAATAATACAAGCTCCTGGGCAGCATATATCTTGCCACATCAGGACTCCTCTAAAAATATATAATTTAAAAATAAAAAATAAAAAATTGATAACAACAAAGTCAAAAATCATATTAATAATAGGAAAATAACAATGGGTTCAGGGTTCAAAGTCTCGGCTGTTTCGGACGAGATCTTGCCAAGACAGCACGGTCTCGCCCCCCTCCGATCCGAGATTTTCCTCTAGTACAAGAATATAAGGGGGATTACCATTCTCGGCCGAGAATGCTATGATCTCAGACGAGACAAGCCGAGATCGACGAGAATGCAACATCTTGGTGTGATTTGAACGAGATATCACCCAAATCATCCAAGACCATGCTTTAGCCCATGTGATGTTGCAGAAAGATGCCGGAATTCGGAAAAAAAAAAAAAAAAAAAAAAATGTAGCTATGCCTATGAAACCATACGGCCTACCTCGACAATGGATACCCAACTCAAGCTTCCCTTTTTTCTCTCTCTTGTTCAATTTGCCTTCGATGGGTTCTCTCTTGTTCAAAAGCTTTCCTTTTCTCTCTCGTCGCTCGAATTCAAATCCGGTGGTGGTGGTGTTGCTGTGGTTTCCTCCTGTAGGCGGCAACATCTTCTCAGGTGGGCTGTAGCGACGGCGGCTAAGGTCAACGGTAGAGCAGCGGCGACTGACGTCGGCGGCTGAGGTGGCCAGCGGGCCTCTGGTTCGAGCCTCCATCACCTCTCACCCTCTCACTCACTCCCTTCTCTTCTCTCGACTAGTTGGGTCGACTAAACGGGATCGAACCCACCGACTTAAAAAGGTAAGTTCCCTTTTTCTTTTTCCTTTTTTTTTTTTTTTTTTTGCTTTCTTTTTTTAACTTTTTTATGTGTTTTTGTTTTCTTTTTTTAATTCATGTTGAGAACATTCTTGGCCAAGAATGTTAATTGGTTTTTTAAAAAAAAATTTTTTTTTTTTCAAATGTATTGTTATGGAGTATGAACCTATAGTCTTTTTATAAATGAAAAAAAAATTATAAATTGTAAAATTTTTATTAATTTTTTTCCCACTATCATGAACCTATAGTCTTTTATAAATGCTAAATCCATTTTATAAATGATAAAAGTTACAAAAGATAGTATTCTTTGGGATTATATGATATTTATTTATGTTCTTTGAGATTATATTAGATATCTAAAACATAAAGATAGTGTTCTTTCATGATATATTAGTGCACTAGCACCTATTTTTATGTTTTTGACCATATTATATGCTTTGAGTTCATTATTTTGCTTATTTGATGGTTCCAATGTAATCATCATATTTTTTACAAATTTTCTATAATTTTTTTGGATTTTTTCAAACATTTTTTCATGTGTGAAGTTGCATCTCACCCGAGACGTGACGAGTTGGGCGAAGCCGAGATGAAAGAGACCGAAACGAGATGGGGACCGAGACCGATACTTTGAACCATGAATGGGTTACAAAGGATAACAAGTAGTCCATCTAAGAACAAGAAGCAGAAGAAACAAGCAAAAAAGATCTAACAACAAACAGCTTGCCTATCCGGTTTTATAACAAATAAAGGAACCCCGTAGAATTCCTTAGAAGAGGAAGCCCAAAAGGATGCCAGGAAAGCTAACAATTTTATTAGCGGCTTTCTTTTTGGGTTGTGCACTTGTGCTTTTATATGTTTCATTTATATTTATATGGGCTCTGGGCCCATTTTTTTTCAGAATACAAATATCTTTACTTATCAGAAAAAGGAAAAAAAAAATACCGCAAATACTTAGCATGTTATCTTAAACATTAACAACCATGCATTAAATTGAACTTAGATAAAAATATTAAAGTAATCTTAGCGATTTTAATATTTTTATCAGTAATCAAACAATTAATAAGAGAAATTCTTAAACAATAGGAAAAAAAATCATTTTCTTTCATATTAATAATCAAAAAAAAAATGTTCAAAATAACTTTCAACAAAAAATTACTAATATACAAAAAGGGGAATGAAACTACATTCCAAAAGAAGAAAAGGAATGAAACTAAAAAATATCCCAATATAAAATAAAAACATAAAATAAATCAAGTATTTGTTGCCAAAGCAAAGAAAAATTAAAATGAAAAAATAAAAAAAATACAAATTCTACCAGCACAAAGATGACTAATCTACAATGTTATAAATATTTAGAGTAAGGATCCAAGGTAGTGTGCATAAATTTAGCTAAATCAGCAGGAAGATAATAGAAAACCATGATATTAGAATAATGATAAGAATGAAGTAAGCACTCCAGCTTTCAATTGGCCTTAAGTAGTTGAAATATTACAAAAAGAAAAAGTATCACAACACTATTTATTCTCTTAAAATGTTAATCACACAGATGAAGCATAAAAACAGTCACCCCAAAATCTTCAAAGGTAAATATGAGTTAACAGAGTCATTAATCTTACAACTCTACGAAGAATAGGTTCCAAGGAAGAGCAAAGTTTCTGCAGACTGTCCACCTTGAGAGCTTCTACAATTACACTGCACAAAAAGTATATTTTCTTATCAATTGAAAGTTGAATAAAAATTCATATTGCATAGAGATTTAAGTTATAAAAGGGCATGCCCAAATGCAAAAGTAAAGAAACTGGTTAATGAGATAACTCCACAGAATGATCATTAGCCGGATAGTAACCACAAATTATAGCAGACACTATTAAGGTGATAGAGTGTAGGTGCAACCATGTGACCAGATTCATGAAGCACCTTCGTTTGAGAAGTGTGAGATCAAAACCCAATATGAATTGATCTCAACCACTATTAAGATGATCAAAACCAGATTCATGAAGCACCTTTTTGTAGACGCCCTCAAGCTTTAGGGGGTCTTACTTAGTGCTTGTATATGTCTCATGTAATTCGGCTAAGCCTTTTGTTTTAATACACATTTACTTCATCCAAAAAAAAAAACAAAGGATCACAATTTTCATCATTTTCTTCAGTTAATTAAGAGTAGATGGTAGCACATTGTAGATTCCAACATGGCAACATTGTTTAACCTAACAGTTCAATCCTAAAACAAGTCACCGAACACATATTGGTAGCAAGACAGTGCAAGATTGTGCATAGTCCTGATACTAATGAGGTCCACTAACTCTTGATGTCATATCTTATTGAGATACAATTGAGATAATGATTACTTTTTAGCAGAAATATGCATGACCATGTAAGAACCATAATGTTGTCTATAGCACAATTAAATAAAGACCCAAAACCAGTTTTTACCACTTTCACTCCTCTCCTTTCATATTCTCCCACTTCTCTTCCATTCCAAGCCCAAAAATTTGTCAAAATTTAGGATATGTAAGCCTGGACTTATCTAATATCTTATAGTTTGAAGCATGGAAGTTCAAGTTCCCCAATTATTAAACCCACCCACCCCCCCTTCTTCCACCCCCACATCTGTTTTTTGAAGAAATTTTCTGTAGGTAATTATGGCAGTTCAAGTTATAGCCCACTATATAAATCTTTAAAATCACCATTACAATTTGTTTCAATTCTCTCAAAATCCAAAACCTTTATGGCATTTAACAAGAATGTTATTTTATTTAAAACAATGGGTGGAACCCCAGTGCAAAATTTTGACATTTTGGTTAGCAACTTGAATCTAATTGAACCCTTATCAAAATCCATTGTGAAGGTTTAGGACTCTAAATCAGAACCACAAATGTAATTTTCATTTGTAGATTTTGAATCTCCTAATCGGGAAGCAAGGTAACCAATCAGCAGAACTCAAATTCGGAGTTTCTTCTCAACCCTAGCCAAAACCCAAAATCTAAATATAGATTAGAGCATAATATTTTATAAGCATAGATTAGACCATGATGGAATGATGTGGCGTGGAGTTTTTGGATGCTTACTTTTAATCTTTTTGGGATTCATTAGGTCTTACCCTCCACACCAAACAATCCCCTCTCAGAGTGGAGAACTAAAGCTACAAGAAAGGAAAGAAGGGTAGCTTGGGACATGGCTCCACAAGCTCTTTTTTGGTGCAAGTCTATTATTGAGCTCAAATCTCCTTTTGTAAAAACTCTTTCTTGGTGGTTTAAAAGTTATACAAAACGACCACAACTTGTCTTTTGTTACTTTTGTAGATTTAATTTTACTTTAGTTCTCCCTTTTGGCTACCACTTGTATATGTGTTATGTACAGGCTTTGCCCTTTTGTTTCTAATACAATACTTACTTCATCCAAAAAAGGTCTTGGAGCAAATGTTTGGATTTCCTTTTGGGATTATTCAAAACCCCAGAATTGGTTCAAAACCCCAACTGTGGTGGTATACAGTGTATAGGCTATAACTTTGCCACATTCATTTTTATTTCTCTTCCTCGAAAAGGCACACCAGAAGAGTGCGATAATAATAGGAAGGACTGGAAAGCGGTGAAGGTGTAGGGCGAACTAATTACCATAAGGCTACATGTGTAGCACTTGAAGCTAAAAATCCATCATCTAAACTGGGTCCACTTAAAATTTGAGGTATCTCCACCATTTCAAATTCTCACGGTCATGTGTGATGATAGACGCCATTTTTTGTAATGGTCCCATCATGATGCTAAATTTGTATATAAAACATAATGGCGCAATTAGATTTCCAAGAAACACTGAAATGAGCCCTCAGGAATTCCAATTCTGCGAAATTGAAAATAAAAAATAAAAAATCTATTACAGTGATAATTGACATTATTTCTGTGGATTTGAGAGTTATTAAATTTGATATTAATTCAAAATCCATTGGTACATTAACACAAACTAACTGCTGGAATATGAATTGGGACTTCCACTTGAAATTCCACACAACCAAACACAGCATCCAAAAGTTCAAGCGGAAATCACGGGTCGTCTCAGAGCAACTGAAGAAGCAAAGCCACTAAAAGAAAGGGAACAACACAAAACTTGCCTTTCAACCCGCTACTTCTTCAATTCGAGCTACATTACTGCAACCTACAGTTTCTAAATCAAACAAAAACGACAAACAACACCTCTGCATATATACATATATATATATATATATATATATATATAAAGAGAGAGAGAGAGAGAGAGAAGAATTACCTAGCTAGAGCGGGGCGCTTCCGCTCCTGCTGTGGCTCATCATCACTCTCCAAACTTCGTTTGCCCCTATTCATAGTATTGGATCTCTCCATATACCTGGTCTGCCTCTGCATTTATGCAACCCCACTTCCAAAACCCAATATTCCCTTCAGATCTGCCCCTCCAAAACACCCACAATTCCACCTCAAAACCCACAAAAACCCTAATCACAGATCCACGACAAACCCCCCCAAAACAAAATTCCAGAAACTTCGCATTAAAAGAAAAAAAAAAACCCCCTAGGAAAACGAGAGGAAAAAAGAAGGAAAGAGAGAGGAAAAAACCTGAGAGCGTGGGTGCTTTGGTGAGGGATTTCGAAGAAATGGAAGACGCGAAAATGCGAGTGAGTCTGTGTGTGTGTGTGTGTGTATCTGTGCGTGGTTGGACTTTATACGGGAGAGTCTATGCAGTCTACTCTGACGACTATGAGCTGAAAACAAAACTGTTTCAGATATTTTTGTGCTTTCTGCTTTCCAGAATTCCAGAGAGGAGTATATCTGGTCGTCGCTTGTGCTTGATTGGATGACGAGTTCGGGGCAATCGTGGCCGTTCGTTTTCGTGGATATGACGGGCTTCTTATGAGACTCGCCACGTCACTTTGGAATCTTGTCGCTTTTTTATCCTCAAACTGGAGGTTCCAGTTACGGACGGGATGATGACCTTTTAGGTGCCATTGGATACGATGGCAAACACGTGTTAGCAGGGCAACTGGAACTGGCCCCTTCCCGACAGGGTGGGGTTAAATGGCATACACGTCGTATCGTATTGGTCTTTTACGTGGGTGGAGCAAGTTGGTAACTCAGATGGGTGTCACAGTGTCACTGTGGACTCGATTGATCCCTTGCATCATGAAAAAACATAGAATTCTTGTTGAATCTGTGGCTTTTTGGTTGTCTCTAATCTTTGTTTTTAAAAAAAAAAACAAAAAAACAAAAACAATAGTAACAAGTAGAATTATAGTCTAAAGCGTACCTCCCAGTCCAAGCTCTCCTTTTCTTTCTTTTCTTTTTCTTTTCTTTTTTTATTTTATTTTATTTTTTTTTGGAAATCAATGGAACCTATATCATTATTTCTAACACCTCTTAATATCAATAAGTATTAATATTTTTCAATAACTTGAATATGAGATCATCCACTTAATAAATAAGATAAATACAACTAAACAATCATACTATCAATCAAGCTAAAACTTAACAGTTAAGCCTAATTAAACACCATTAGATATCAGGTCATTAATATGGCTACCTCTTTTATATCCTTTCCTTAAATCAACGTCGAAGGGCATCTAAATGCAATCTTGGGTTGGCAACCATGGGTGGTGTTGCTAGAGACCACGATGGTTTATTCATGAAATGTTTTGCCATAAATATTGGATATACACAACTAACATAATTGTATAAACGATGACAATTTGATTTAGGTAAATAATGGCTCGTAAGATGAATCAAGTGCACCTGATGCAATATTGTATTAAGTGCATTCCAAACTCTTACGTGCAATTCATATTTGGCTAAACTAACTATTGAATTAAATTTGATTTATATGAGGTCATGTATGGCAAAAATCAAGTTGATCCAAGAATAAGACCTCTTACATTTGAAATGTCCATAAATGAACGATTGCTATTGATTAAAAAATGCATATTTTAGATCGAATAACAATCAATCTCTCATTAACTTGATGTTTGGTATGGAACACCTACACGAGGAAGGCTATTTAATCTAACGGTTTCAATTCGCAAAATACAAATCACTACGTAAACTTAATATTAATTAATATAAGGTGCACCTAATATTAGAAGGACTATATATATGCGCTCAATGCAATTAATAAGCCATTGCTTCAATAAATAAATGAGATATATTTTGGGATTTTTTGTCATAGCCCTATACTATAAGATACCTTTTATAATAAAACCCAAACTAAATTTGTTAACTTAAAAACCCCATTTGATCCTAAACAAACCAAAATACCCTTTATATACACCTAATCTATCGTTCTCCCTCACTCTCACCCTACGCTCTCTCTCGCATGTTACGTTCTCTTTCTCTTCCATGGTTACTACCGATGATGACTTCCACCGGCGATTGAACTTTGACCACCTACCAACTATTATTTGACCTCCAACAACCCTATCACTGACCTTCTCCATCTCTGACAACCTCTACGAGATTCATGACTCTTCTGCTTTCATCTCAGCAAAAAAGCAAACCCTATCCCATCACACCAGTTAGATCACCATCTTCCTCATTTATCTTCTCTTCTTCTTCTTCTTCTTCTTCTTTGCTTTGAAACTCATTCCTATTTAGAATGGAGAAAAAATGGCATAATATAAAACGTTATTTACAAAAAGTTGTAGAATTCATTTAAAAACCGTCACATTTTACTATTTCATGATATTAAAATTTCTACAGCAAATAGTAACAGTTTACTATGTTGGTTATAAAAAACAGTATTTCTCGTGCTACTAAAATTTCTACAGCAAACAATAACAATTTACTATGTTCGCTATAGTAGCAATTTACTATATTGGCTATAAAAAACAGTATTTCTCATGCTACTAAAATTTCGACAGCAAATAGTAACAGTTTACTATGTTGGCCATAAAAAATAGCATTTTTCGTACTACTAAAATTTTTACAGCAAATAGTAATAGTTTATTATGTTGGCTATAAAAAACTATTGTTTCACATGTTACTAAAATTTTTACAACAAATAGTAACAGTTTACTATTTTGGCTATAAAAAATAGTATTTCTCATGCTCCTAAAAATTCTACAGTAGATAGCCATGCTTGAGCAAAAACTATAAATAAATTAAATTAAAATAAAATAAAATAAGGGAGAAGATAGCCATGGTTGAACTTCAGCCAGATCTGGTGAGACAAAGGAAAAAAAATGAAAAGAAAAAGACGAAGAAGAAACAGAGAACAGCCATAGTTAGCTGGTAACAGATTTGGTGAGGGAGGGAGAAGAGAACGATACGTGGTGGAAGTGGAGATGGTGGTGGGCCTGTTGTAGAAGAAGCGTCGCTTGGCTGTCATCAGAGAGATGTTGCCATTGGGAACCATGGAAGAATGATAGCCATCGTTAGAGAAATGCCATCGCCGGTGGGAGTTGTTGCTGATAACCATGTGAGAGAGGAATAACCCAAAACAAATATGATAAATAGAAAAGGCTAAAATAGGAATTTCCAAAAAATGGTTTCCTTATAATGAAAGAATCTCCAAAAAAATGGGGTTATGGAGTTAAAAATTTTTATGGTGGGGTTATTGTTAAAATTAGTCCCCTATTAGGGGTAATTGCTAATTTTCCCATTTATTTATTTATTTTTTTTTTTTTTTGCTAACTCGTGTAATTCATATTCAAAACATTAGCAACCATTATATTTTAACCAAAGGGTGCTCTCGGGTTGCCGTCCAAGGCTGAACGGTGTAGTCATCTAACCATGGGCGCTCTAACGTCTTGGATGGTTACCAAGCCATTCTATTGATATTCCCATTATTTAATAATTTATGGTATTTATTCAATAAAACTCCTATTTTCTTCAAATTTCTAATATTTATCCGAGATAAATACCTAGTGTCAAGGGATTTAAAGACTCTCTAGGAACCCTTCGGTCATTAATAGAAAAATTAATCTCAACCTTCCAATTTTCAGGTTTGTTCTCTATAGTTTGGACGAATTTCTCTTTCACATGATAACATATGTTCCTTACATGATAGGATATAATTTTAGATAAAGGGTTTTTTGCATGATAAATGTAACTTCGCTTGACAGAATTCTCAAAATTATCCTTTTTCTGCATGAAAGTTGTTTCGATATCTAGAATGAGTTTTTGCATGCATGCTTTATGCTTGTGACATATAGTATTAATTTGACGTAGAGTACTATATTGCATGAGATCGAGTTTTGGGCTTCTTTTTTTTGGCGTAAAATCTGAGTCGGCAAGTTTTCATCCAAGAAATGCTTACGTAGAGACCATTCGGGAGGCACGAGTTATTTGATTCTATAGCTTTAAAATGATTTTTATGGGCATGTTAGCATCTATATATGCATGTAGTATATCTTTTGATGCATGAAAATTATCATTTTTGCATGAAAATCATTCTTTTTGCATAAAATAGTATAGGTTTGTTATCCTAGCTTGTAGTTGTTTCATGGATTAGATTATTTTTTAGGCGAATTAGTATTCTGTGTGCAAATTTGGACAGAATTGCAGTCCGATGGGATTAGGGTTAGAATGATAACTTGGAGCTTTATGGGTCAAGAGAAGATAGGGCTGAGACGTGTAACCATAATATTTACATAATTGACTCTGTGGACATAGACATACTGACAAACCACATAAGTCAGTTTTGTTTTGTTTTGTTTTTTTTTTTTTTTTTTTTTTGGCTCTTTTCTTCCTCCCAAAACTGTAAGATGTCAAAACAAACTATTGAATTTTCAAAACATTACCGATGAAGTTCATAATTACAGTATCTTTGTCTTCCTTTTGGCTACACTGAAGGACATGTAATATTCAAGTTGCCCAACAATTGACATCATGTTATCTGGTAAACTTGAACATTACTAAGTATTGATCACTCTAAGGGCACATTCGTTTAGCAAGAATAAGGAAGAATCGGAATGGAACGAGATGAGATTTCAGTAGTAATCAGACCTCATTTCATTCCATTCGGATTTCCCAATTTCGTTCATACAAACAAGCCACAAAGGTTGGTTTTTATTTGGATGACAATTAGAAGAGAAAGATATTGTAATTTAGAACTTCATCTCATATGTTTTGAAAATGCTGGGCTTTTCAGCTTATTAAGGATCTCAAAAGATACGCTTGCCAAAACAAATGACCCCAGCTTTATGTTTGTGAGTGCCAGCTGGACATGACAAAGGCACAGGTTTAAGTCTTGTTGAGGCACCTATATTCTACAGAAAGAAAACAATATGTATATAAAATCACTTTAAAAAGATCAATAACCTGTTTGACAGAAGTTTAACGATAGAGGTCGAAGTAATCCGGAAGCTTGAAGCCAATTGAACGAAGGCGCCTTGAGTAAGTAGGAGTTTAACTTCTGTCACCCTGGTATTAACAAGATTTGCTATTACAAAAATAAATAAATATATTTTATTTCATTCCCCCCCCCCCCCCCCCCCCCCTAACTCTCTTCCTTTTCTCTTATGATTTCCAGGCTGTGGTCAATCAGAATGTGCAACTGTATCCTGCTCATAAGATACAGAGGGCAGAGTACTAAGGTCCAGATGCATTCAAAGGAACCGTTTCAACCATCCTTGAGCAACTAAATGAAGTAAGGTTTTCAACTTTTCATGTATCATTGATCATAAATTGCTACAACTTTTGATCACACACAAAAATTGAAATTTAAAAATAAAAAAACAATAGCAGCAGCAGCAGCAGCAACTAATAATTATGCAACTTTCATATCTCACAGAATTTCAAGTTCTCCTTTACTTGGTTGAACTCCTCAATTCTTCTGTAGAGTTTGTTGAGTAGTAGTCTGCAGATCTCAGGAGATGTGCAGGGTCCACACATGAGATAAACGACATTCCCCAGAGGCCTCATGTAGACACCATCTTCACGGAGCTTTAGAACGAGAGATCTTGCATATTGTGACCCGTACCTGTTCAAAACTCAACTCTCTTTAGAAAATTGCTTTTGACTATGGGAGGAAACATTTAATCCATACAGGTACAGGGACCTCATATTTCATGAACCAATAGCATTTGTTGATCAAAAATTAAAAGCAAGTCCATTGGCGGACAAAGGGGAAATAGAAAACCATATCAATATCATCAATCTAATACTGAAAACGTCCTGCCACATTACCTAAAATCAGGTGTAGCAAAAGGTGTGTAACCCTAAACGAGGACATCACCCCTTGCTACTCCAGAAAATAAATCTGCAGAACATACATAACATCAAACATTGCCTGCATTTCTTCATTAGTAACCCAATTGCTTAATCGGTTCGTTTATTTCCAATTAAATAATCATGATTGCTTTTGTTAGCCAAGATTCAGTTCACCTACTTGCTTCATAGGATAAATCATCCAACTCATTATTTCTGGGCCATAATCAATCAATAAGCATGCCACTCATATCATCCAGAACATGTATGCAAGTCACATGTGCAGTTTGCTTATAGTTACTGTCTTTCACGAATACCATTTTGACAATAAACCTTCAGGCTTCCACTAATTAATTGGAAACATTTTGCAGACCACTACAACAAGGACATGTTACATAACACATAGTAACCATGATAATTCTTCAAGAATGAATACATTTAAAAAGATGGAAAGAAGTTAATGAGCTCATACCCAGCATTGGAGCCTTCTGCTCGGAGTTCTAGGGCACAAAGAGTTCCCAACGTGACCACTCTTTGAACTGCTGGATGTGATGAGATTTGCTGCACTAGCTCTACATCCCATAGCTACAAAACACAAATAACAGATTAATGAATTTCAAAAATGAACATCAGAGCATGATCATTAAATGGTTGACAAGTGACAACTGAACTATTGGGCTTGGGGTCAGCACGCCCTCAAAAAGTTTGATATCATAAAAAGCTTCAGCCATTGACCATATATGGCCATATACCATGGCTGTTAGAAACTAAGATTAAATTTAAAACCTGTTAGATTCAAGAAAAAGAGAGAAATAGAAGAAGAAAGAGAGAAGGAATGAGAGAAAAAAGAAAGAGAGTCTGCTTACTAGGGCTGGCTCCTCTAGACATCATATTAATTATAATAACAAGAAAATTACAATAGTACCCTTATTGCTAATAATACTGTAACCTAACACTCCCCCTCAATCTGGAGCATAGATATCAATCATGCCCAGCTTGGAACACAATCTATACCCTGAACAAAGTATCCAAAGGAAAAATTCAAACCATCTTGATGAAGATTACACACTAGAAATTGTTCATGGAAACTATAAGTATTATCGTAGCACTGGTCAAGAACAGAGCCAGTAATTTAGTTGAGTGAAGGCAAACTTTGATTTGCAGTAAGTACTTTATCCTAATTCAAAATTCTTTTATCTTGTGATTTCAAGATAGAAAAAATTGTAAAAATTTATAATCCATTTATGAACCGTATTTCAATTTAGTACATTTATAATTTTCCTTTATGAGGTCCCATATTTTAAAAGTCTTGTATGATAGCTTTATTATCAACACTATCAAATACCCCTCTTAATAAATACGACTAAACTATCATTCATAAATTGATCTTCCATTTTGTTATATAATTGATTCCCTCTTTGCTATCGGCTTCACTGGGTTGAGGATTGCTCATTTGCTCTCAAAGTCTCGAAAAGAGAGGTGTAGGCTCAAGAGAAGAGAGAGGAATGGGTTGGCCAATTGGGTACTTGCTTTGGTGGATGAGAATAGGGACGTGGGTTTTACTCACCCAAAAAAAAAGAGAAAAAGAGAAAAGAAAGAATGAATACAGACTAGAGAGGTAATAGTGTCGAAGATTTGGAGTTTTTTTTGTTCCAACACATACACAAACACACAATAAAGAAGCTCACATATACAACATAACCCAAAAAGGGTCGAACCCATAACGTTAACCCACACTCAACATAACTCTTGAAGTTATCCATTTCTCCTGCAATCATTAATTCAGCACATCATAAGGAGGAGAGAGAAGCTGATTTTTTTAAAAAAAATTGTTTTGAGCTAACCCCTTTTTGGTAAGCCAAAAGACACATATTAATATATTTGCTGAGACAGAAGGCATACCTATGTAAACCTCTTTTTAAATTTTTATACAGTAGTACTAGTACACTGGTATGAATAAGGTTTTAAAAAAAATTCCCAGGTGTGGTGGCTGTTCACCCTGGGTTCCCTATGGCTCTGTCCTTGGCACTGGTGAAAATTATTTGACAGATTGTTTCTGTGTAAAAAGTTTAAGTTTGTTCATTAACCATGAAGCATCTGTTAGGCTTTGTGGAGCCTGGTGTTTCGTTTGACCTGGTTTACAGCACCCAACCTGGTTTGACCTTGGAAGCGCTACGGTTTAAATGGAGTTTTTTTGTGAGGCTTAGTCCATGGAGCAGAGGCTCGGAGTGAAAATCACCAAAAGCATAAAAAAAGTCACCCCCTAACTGTCCAACATGCCAATGAATACAAAATTTGTACAAACTATCTACATGCAAAATCCAGACCAGAACTATCCCTCAAAATATATATAAGCTGGTAGAAATACTAGCTATATATTGGGCCTGACATGCGCATTTCATACAAACTGAACTTTTGACATACCTCCCTAAGCAACCCTCCTTCAGAAATGATATTAGGGTTTGTCCTAGGATCCTTGAACCATTTTATGGATTTAGCAGCTGCTGTGCACCCCATAGCATGTGCAGTGTACGAGTGTCCGTGTAATAGGGCTCTGAGCTGAAACAAAAACCAAAATAAAATTTAACTTCTTAATATGAACTATCAAAGCAATGTACAAATGCTTTATTTGGCACAGGCAGATCACAAATTTTTTAGTTACAAGCACAAGTTCGAGAACTTCAAAATAGGAGAACCCAAATACATTTCCTCTTCCATGGACACTTCCACAGTAATATTTAAAAGTGCAAAAGGGAGGACAAATTGGAAGAAAAAAAAAATCTGCTTATTTTTATTGAAAAAGAAAAAATCATTCATTATAAACATTAAGAGAGAGAGAGAGAGAGAGAGAGAGAGAGCACTATTTTTGTTTAAATAGAAATAAAAACTCAGGTTTCCCTTCAAGATCTGAGTTCATAAAAACACTTTTAAAGGATCAAAGAACTCTCAAAGAGTGATGCTATTCAGAACTTCAGATTGATGTTAAAGAGAGCTCATACAGCTATGCAAGAGAACAAACTCCGATCACAAGTAGAAAAATATTGCTTGCATTTACAATAAATATTCCTTATAACTACATTCTGAAACTCTTAACTAAAAAAATCATCAAAATTCACTCCACTTAGTAGAAAGTTAGAATAAGTTTGTTTAGTTTCCAACGTAAAAGCCTAAGCTACTAGGTGGAGAGCCCAAACAGGCATATGAAGTCATGTCAAACCCAAAATTTGGGCGATGTGGTATTTTTCTAACACTCTCCCTCACGTGTAGGTCTAATAAGACACTTAAAGTTTCCAAAAATAAAATCTTTAAGCTGTTAGGTCGAAGGTCCAAACAAGTATATGAAGTCATATCAAACCCAATATTTGAGTGATGTGGGATGTGGTACTTTTCCAACACTCTCCCTCACATGAAGGCCTAACAAGATAAGAACGAGTTTGTCATAGGGGCAACAAAGATAGGCTCATGAACAAAATTGGCCCAAGAACAATATGCTATAATATCATGTTATGTTTCTAACCTAAAAGCCTAAGCTATTAGGTGGTGGCCCAAATAGGTATAACCAATATTTCTCCCACATCCCACATCACCCAAATATTGGGTTTGATACGGCTTCATATACCTATTTGTTCTTTACTTCATCAAAAAATATATCTGTTTGGGCCCTCCACCTATTAGCTTAGGTTTTTATGTTGGAAACTTAACATAGTATCAGAACTTGTCATCCTTGGCCCATCTCATTTGCCCGTCTTTGTCGTGCACCTGATAGGCCTATTTCTATCTTATTAGGCATGCATGTTAACCAATAGAAGTCTCTTTTTGATAAATTATTTTGTATTAAACCTACAAGAAAGGCTAAGCCTATACATGCGAGGTGTATGGAAAAGAAAAACTAAATTACAAGAAACCAAACCCAAAAAAGTTGGCAAATAATTGCTTGTTACCTAATCACACAAATCCTTTTCAAGCCAAAAGAGTCCTGACAAGGTATGACTTTAACTATAATACCTCCTTATCCTAGAAAACTCTCCTATTCCTTTCTAACCAAATATTTCAAAATATTGCACGGGGTTTCATCCACCAAATTGAAATAATATATTGTTGTTGGATCTATACCACCAACTCACCACCAATTGTAAAGCTGAAGAAGGCACAAACCATCTCACTGAAGAGTGCAAAATATAACACCCACAACTTAAAAGCCACCTTACAGTGTCAAAAAATAATAATAATAATAATGATAAACCAATATAGCTGCATCCTTGCACATAATACGACTTTTCACAAAAGAGGACGTAAGGTTAATAGTTGAGGGTTGGGTATCCTCAAAGTTCTCAAGTTCCTTTCCTTCCATAAACACCAAAAGAGTAATTTTTTAAAAAACTGACTTAACCAAGAAAATACCATTCTCTTTTCCTTTCCAAATGATCCTATCATCCACCCCTGTATCTACCCTAATCAATTAAATTGTTTTAAAAAAAAAAAAAAAAAATGAATGAGACACTTTCAAACTCCCAATCAAGGAAGTTTCCGGTAAAAGAAACATTCCAAAACATTACCACTCCATCTGCCTTCACTTAGTCTTTATTTTACGCATTCCCGCCCAAAGCACTGCCAAATAAACCCAAGAAATCTTCCCTTATTGCCTTGTCCCCACACAATAGTTCAATTCAAAATCTAATACAACTTCCTTCACCTACCCCATACCCTTCTCAAAGCTATTAAAGCTATTTATAATGGCTTCCCATAGGCCCCCACCATGACTAAGCCTAACTCCCTTTGACCACAACACTCCCAGGTCCTACCCCAGGACCATATTTCCATTCGACTACCTTCCTCCAAAAGCTCTCCTTCTCAACTGCAAATCTTCAAAGTCATTTCCCCAATAAAGCTTGACTTGCCAAAAATCAATAGTATAAATTATCTCATATAACTAGACATCATGAGATAATTTATTTTTGTACCTGTTTGGGTAGGCATTTTCCTTGGATTATTGTTGCTTTATGGAAAGGAACTCTGTTCCTCTCCTATCTACCTTCTCTCTATCACCAAAATTTCATTTTTTATTGGGAAAAAAAAAAAAAAAAAAAAAAAAAAAAAAAGGAAGAAAGAAAGAAAGAAAGAAAGAAGAAGAAGAAGAAGGAGAAAATTGCAGCAGGCAAGAGTATAAGCTCACTTGTCATCAATTCAACTTCCTTTTGAGTCAAATTGACCCGAGTGCAATGACTTACCTTCGAGTCTGCTATAAATGCATCAAAAACAGCATCTGTCGCCAATGTTGCAGACAAGGGTATAATACCACCGGTCATTAGCTTCCCAAAGCAGGCTATATCTGGTAAACAGCAAAGTAGTTCTGCCGCCGTCTGTCATAAAGGAGGATAAATTCCCAACCAAATTTATTTTTTTATTAGAGAGAAAAAAAAAAAAAACAAAAAAACAAAAAACAAAACAAAAACAGGCAACCAACCTCTGCCCCCAGACACCAGAAACCAGATTAGTCAAAAGAAGGATAAATTCCCAGCAAAATTTATTCTATATAAGAAAAAAATTAAAAAATTAAAAAAAAAAAACAGGCAAAGGCAACCAACCTCTGCCCCCAGACGCCAGAAACCAGTAAAGACCTCATCAAAGATTACAGGAATTTTTCGACTTCGGCACTCATTAACAAGTACTCGCTGAAAAAGTGGATCAACCATTAGCATTCCACCAGAACCATGTATAACTACAGAAAAATTCCAACCATTAATTAGATGGTCAACCAATTTCCAGGAAACTGCAGCTACAGAGAAATCAGAATCAGACATATTGAGGTTGCTTAATCTGAGACTCTCAGTCCAACCCAAACCACCAATGCAAACCACAAGGACCCATGAGGAATATTTCAATGTGAAGAATGATTCAGAAATTGGTCAATAAGTTAGTATCAGGTTTGGAATTAAAAGCCCTAGCAAAAAAAAAAAGTTTAAATTATTAAATATGGAAATAATTTCAGAATTTTAATAAATTTCAGAGGGTATCACAATGCATGCCAGGAAATAAAAATATACATAATCATCCTAAAATTAATCAGAAAGTTTGGAAAGTTGCCAAAATTTTAGAAAATTTTTACAATGTCTGCAAGATTCAATTATATATAGCTGATCATTGAATGATATGCAGTAAAATCAGATCATATGCTTAGTAAAGAAGTTGTGTCTAATTTGGACCTTTTAAAAAATTCAGAAAATGTACTCACAATGGTTTCAGTCTATGAGATCCTACATAGGAAGAATAAGACATCTATAAGATGCAAGGACTTAAATATCGATATTAATGGATATATCAAGGGTCCAAAAACACGGATATATCAGATATATCGATGAATATATCGATAATTTCGATATCGATTCAGAGATATAACGGATATTGTTAGTTAAACACGTATACTTCCATTGAAACTCTGGGAACAATGATTAGACTCTAATAAACAATTTAAATATGTATTAGACAATAATGAATATTTTAATAAAGTAAATGAAAGTTGTTACTTCATAACACTAATTTAAGCCACCAATATAATTGAAATATTTATATAAATCAATATTAAAAGAGTAAGAGGTGATAATTTTGACACAATAACAAGAAAATGAATATTTCGATATCGTTGATATAGTGAAGATATTCAATATATCAACGATACCATATGGAATAAAGAAGATATTATGGATATATCGAGATATATCGAGATTTTATCGAAAATATCAACAATATCATAAAGATATTTTGCGAAAAAGATATGTCAGTTAGATATCGTATCGAGGGGTACGGATACACGGATATATCATGGATATATGGAAGATATTGTGGATATTTTAGTCCACGATGAGATGAGACTAACCAAATGATGGACAGAAGGACCAGAACCCAATTCCTGTATTTCATTTGTACCATGATTTTGGCACAATTTGGCCTGGATACTGCAGACGAGATCAGACATGGGATCTTGTCATTCAAGTTTTTCATGTTTAGAAGATGAAAAAAATTTTAAAAAATCAATTGGTCACATAAAGAGTGAAGATTATAAATTATGTATTCTAATTCCCAACTGTATAAAGAAGTAAAGCGAAAGTTGAGAGATGAAACAGAAATAGCAATAAAAAATATATTAAAAAAATAATATAATATTAAGTTATCTTGCCTGGTTCTATAATCAATGCTCCAATACAAGTAAATTCACTTAATCCTGAGTATTGCAACAATTGTTGTGATATATACGATTTATAACTTGCAGCAAGATCTGACCTATCCCTGGTCTTAGAAAAAATTTCATCACGTGAGCTGAAGGCTGTAAAAAGGTGAAAACAAGTTAAATTATGATAGCTAAATGACAATGGAAAAAAACAGTAACCGAGACATCAAAACATTGTTCACTCACTTATGTCTCCAAGTTTCATATTTTTAGAATATGGGCCTTCAGGTAAAGAAAGATTCCATATGCCATTGCACAAAAAGACTGTAGGGGGATTCAAGAAAAGGCCTCGCCCAGTGTACCTGTGAAAATTCAAGGATTCAATGTTAAGGTCAAGCCTCCATGATGGCATGTTCTTTATTAGTTATGCCAACCAAAACAATTGATTTCCAGCCAATAATTTATGAATAAAGAGACATTAAGGACAATGAAGCTAAAATATCACATCAAGGTAGTGCAATAGGATAAGTATTTGTTGGAAAGTCCTACATCCCACACTATCTAACTACTAAGTTTGTTATTGGCCTTATGGCTTCATGTATGCTATTTGGGCCTCCACCTAATAGCTTAGGCTTTTAGGTTGGAATCTTGACATGGTATCAGAGCCCATCGTTGTTGTTCTTGTTAAGTTTCCAACCCAAAAGCCAAAGCTATTAAGTGGAGGGCCCAAATTTTGTAATAACCCCGCCCGGGGGGGGGGGGGGGGGGGAGTCCTATATCCTACATCAACTAAGTATTTAAGTTTGTTTGGGCCCACCACCTAATACCTTAGGCTTTTGGGCCGGAATCTAAATAGTATTAAAATCAGAAAGCATTGCATGAAAACGACACAAGATGGAGAAATTAGAACCTATAGCCAACAGTTTTGTATGAACCATCCCTACAGAAGCTAGCTTTGTGAGTTGTGTTCCAAGTCCACAGTCATGGTACTATGATAACTCCTTAAAAATCTTAGTCTACCACATGAATGGTACAACTCCAAAGAACTGATAAGTAGGCAAAGTCTTAAGTACCCTTGGTATGAACAAGAATTGATATTTCAGACAAAGTGATACTCTGATGATCTCTGTCAAAGGCTAGGTTTCTCTAGGAAACAAAGGAAAAACATCCATGAAAGTGAAAATACAAGCAAACTTGAGCTCAAAAAATTACTCTGATCTCCATCAAATGCTAAGTTTCTCAAGGAAAAATGCATATGCCTCCATGAAAGTGAAACTACAAGCAAAAGTGTTCTCGAAAAATCAACCTTAGCTCTTATTCAGATTTAATTCCAGGTTTCCAACCATGTGTTTGTTACCTTGATACAAACAAAAACACAAAACTACTCCCACTAGTCTTAGTTACACTAGTGCAAACAGTCACACTACAGTATTCATGAACAATAACTATTAACTACTATGATACTCATAAACACTATCAGCAACAGTAGCCCAAGTTAAGGTGACTGTTCTTGCATCACCCATTAAGCCTATATAAATACAATTTGACGAATCGTGAAAATAGTTGGCATGAATTGGTGAATTTAAGTAGTGCTGCCTCAAAAGGATAGATTTTGACAAAATAAGATTTTGAACTTTTCTCATTCATGCTCCTGTGGAAAAAAAATGCCCATACCATGGTTGCTGGAGGAAGCCTGTATAAGATGATGGTGCTTGTGCTTCCATGGCACCCAAAGTATCACCATGATAAGATCCTTTTAGAGCTAGGACCTAAATTAGGAAATAAAAAGTAGGACAATGAATAAATCTTCCTTAAAAAACAGCATATCTATCAAACTTGGTGAGAGAAAATTCTCACCCAAACTTTAATAATACAGAATACTTATGCTTTTAAATTTTTGCAAAAAACAACAATGTATTCAAGGCATCTAGGTGATGCCAAAGGCGAGGTCCAGCTTGGGCAATGCCTAAGCAATGCCTCAGAAACAGCATTGTAATTCTACATTATTTGCATAAATCATGCCCAAGCAACTGGGCTTACATAGGCAAGGTCTAGCTTAGGCAATGCCTAAGCAATGACTGGGAAACAACCATGTAATTCTATGCTATTTGCATAAATCATTTCCAAGTTCGCAAAAAGCATGGATACACAGAAAAAGGTGGAAGTAAAATAATTGCAGTTTACAGGATGCTCTGCATAGAAACCAAGATTCTGATACTAGAAGCTAGGCACCAGGGGAAATTTGGGGAAAAGTATATTTAAATGCAGAACATAATTGTACTATTGATATCCAAAGGATGCCAAATTGTAAAAGAAAATAGTTTTACGCCTCTGTTTGACTCGCAAAACCAATGCACCTTTTTAAAATAGTGTATGTGCTCATATTCATTTGTCATCTAATATAATCAAAACAATTGAAAACAAAAGTAATAGGTATTGGAAAACATGATTTAATAGTTTATACTATTATATCATGGGGAATTGCATTGTAATCTGGTGTATTCACATACACCCAATTATATATAATTTGCAAGTTAAGTTGATTAACTATGGATAGGTTAATTGAGAGTTTCCTTTTATTTTCTATAAATACTCTCAAAGGGTCCAATGAATATCATAATAGGTATTGGAAAACATGATTTAATAGTTTATATTATTATATCATGGGGAATGGCATTGTAATCTGGTGTATTCACATACACCCAATTATTTATAGATTGCAAGTTAAGTTGATTAACAAATGTTCTTCAATCTAGGTTTCTTCCTACTACCACCAGACAGCATGCTGTGTCCTATCCCATCGTCTGGTGGACACCAGAATATTTTGTTGTTTTCTTTTCTCAACTCTCCACTTTCCTAAGTCAATATCTATCAAGTTTTAGACCATTTGATTCTAGTTTTTTAGTCGTTGTTTGGAAACTGAGTTAGCTCAATAACCTTCTTCTACACAATTTTGGTAGGACCAAGAAGGCCAAATTTATCAGGAGTCGCATGATTTTTGTAGTTCTGTGGGTTATCTTGCTAAAGAGTACTGCGAGGATCTTCAATGACAATTTTAAAGAGCTAGAGAGGGGTTGCGGTATAGAGTTTGTTTCCTTGCTTCATTATGGGCTTCGGTGGATATCTTTTGAAGGAGTTCTATTTTTATGACTCTCAAGAATTGGATCGAAGTTTGTTCTCCAAAAAGTTCTAAGAGGAGGTGAGTGGTAGGTCATTTTTATCCTCCTTGATACAATAGTTTTGGGTTGGGGTTTTGAGATGATGTATAGACCAGCATATTTTTGGGGTTTTTGTGGCTCAGGATGTCATGTTTATCCTCCTTAATACAATGGTTTTGGGTTGGGGTTTTGAGATTATGTATACACAGGCATATTTTTTGGGTTTTTGTGGCTCTCTTGATTCTGCATAGAAGTGTGCAGATTTTTTATTGGGGTATAGGTTTTATCAGGGTTTTTTGTAAGCCTAAGGCAATCTTCTTCTTTTTCCATGTCGTGTCTCTCCTTCTTTTAATACAATTCATTTCCTATAAAATAAAATTTTTAAAAAAGAAAAACAAAAAAATAAATAAATAAAGGGAGAAAGAAGGAAAGAAAAAGAGAGAGGAAGAAGAGATGTTGCTGTTGATTTTGCTCGCCATTGGTTAACAGTTTTAGAAGAACATGGCTATACATATGTCCTTATTCAAGATTCCTGTCTCAATGGCCAACAGACTCAAGAAATTGCAGAGGGATTTCTTGTGGTCTGGCATGGGGGAGGAGTGGAAATTTCATCAGCTGAATTGGAATACAATTTGTTCCCCCAAGCATAGGGGGGGAGGGGGTTGGGGATCAGACCACTCAGATAGGTGAACCAAGCTTTATTGGGTAAGTCACCATGGAATTTTAAAACAGACAGTAATGCCTTGTGGAGATAGGTAGTGGAGTGGAAATATGGCAGTGTTAAAGGAGGTTAGAGGACTAGAGGTGTTAGTCAATCATCATATGGAACAAGTGTGTGGAGAGTCATCATGCCAAGTTTTGGGGAGTTCATGTGTGAGGTTAAGTTCAAAGTGGATAGAGGAACCAGTTTAGATTTTAGGGAGATGTTTCTGTGGGGATAGGTCTTTGAAGGACTCATTACCTACTCTTCATACTTGAGCAGTTAATAAAGATGCATGGGTAAAAGACCATCCGATTTGGGCTAATGATGTGCTAAATTGGGAAGTGGCGTTTGAAAGAAGTTTTAATGATTGGGAAATGTATGAAGTGGTTAATTTATTTAAAAAGCTTTATGCAGTGGAAGTGGTTAGAGATGATCCGGATGTGATTTTGTAGAAAAGGAAAGCTAACAGGTTTTTCCATTTAAGTCATCTTTCGCTGTCACAGATGGAGATAGAGGTGTTGCTTTTTCAGCATTCAAGGTTGGCGTGGCATCGGTCCCATCAAAGGTGTCATTTTTCCTTTAGACAGTTATGTGGGGAGGTGTTTGACACTAGACAATCTGCAAAGATGGAATGTTTTTCCAAATCGGTGTGTTATGTGCAAGGAGGAAGTGGAATCAGTGGACCACCTCCTCATTCATTGCAAGGTTGCTGGGATCTTTGGTCTTTCTCTTTTGGGATTTTTGGATTCATAGGGTGTCGCCTCAATCTACTTTTGGTTTAATTGAGGAATGGAGGAATGGAAGAAAAGATTTTTTTGTGTGGTCTATTTGGAATATGGTTCCCCATGCAATTATATGGACAGTTTGGAAGGAGACAAATAGAAGGCATTATGAGGGGGTGGAATGGCCAGAGGATTGATTAAGGAGACATGTCCTCGACCTCCTTTTTGAGTGGTGAGATCCTGATGGTTTTTTGAATAGGAACTCCCTCAATTCTTTTGTAGAATCTCTACACCTTTGCGTTTGCTCTTTTTGCATTTATATACTTCACATATACAGGGGTTATCCCCTTTTCATTTCTTCAATAAATTTTTACTTCATCATTAACAAAAACTAATAATAAACTCTGACAAAAATAATACTAGGTAAAGAGAAAAAATCAAATCGTCCAAACTCTAAAATCTCGTGATAAGATAAAATTAGGTCCTAATCAAGAATCATTTAGAGATTGGTCTGCACCATTTTACATGTGCCACAAGCGCTACTAGAGCGCTGATGAACCAGCATAACCTGTACATACTTTATTCCATCATTTTTAAGTGATGAACCAGCATAACCTAAACATACTTTACACCATCATTTTTAAGTGCCTATGACTTTTATGTAAGTATAGTTAGGGCTTGTTTGGTGCCGACTCCAAACCCCACCAAGGTGCCCACGCCTAGGGGTTTAGCTTCTTTCCAAGCTTCTTTTCTTTTCTTTAGCTTCTTTTCTTTTCTTTCTCCATTTCTTTTTCACTCTTACGTGTTTTGAGGTTGTCCTACACCACCCTAGAATCTCAAATGGAAGCCTGACCACTTTCAATCTTGTATAGATTTGTTTGTACCTATCGAAGCCTCCATAGCCTCAGCCGAACCTAGCCTTTGTTCACCCAAATCAAAAAGCCAGTTTCTATATGAACCACCTTCCTGTCGCACCGGTCAAACCTCATAGAACCAATCGAGTCTTTCTCCTTCCTTTGTACTAGCAAAGTTTCTTTGTGAAGCATCTCTCCCCAAGCCAATTGCATGGACTAAAATATCCACAATATCTCTGATATATCCACGATATATCCGATGTATCCGTACCCCTCAATACAATATCTAACTGACATATCTTTTACGCAATTTATATTTACGATATTGTCGATATTATCTTGATATATCCATAATATTTTCTTTTTTCCTATGGTTTTGTCGATATATCAAGGACATCTAGAGATATATCGACATATATTGACAATATTGATGTTGTATTACATTTTGTATATGGCATTGATTTACTGATTTATTCATTTATCATTGTGTAAATGAATAATTATCTTCTAGTTACCCCATAATCTTTTATGTGTAGTAACGCCTCCCTTGGTATTCCTCCTCTGTAGCTGTTATTCTGTAAACTGTAGTCAACTACCTGGTGGGGCGAGAGAATCAAGTGTAGTGTACGTTTAATGGCAATAATGCTTTCTACAACTGCAACCGCAACGAATGCCCAGCACGAACCACATCTCTATTGATTTCTAACTAAGGAAACAACCCCTTTAAACTCCAATCAATGGAGGGTGAGATGTTGTCTTTGTTTGAGCCTGACATAAGGGTAGTACGTTGGGTAGTTCGAAGGAGCTAGCACTGAATCTATCCAAATGAGGTTGATTTTTACTAATTGAAGCCAACTTCGAAAGAAACCCTTGAGGTTGATTTTTGAACGACAAAACATATATAGATTTAAATCAACCCATTTCCCTTCTACAATGTCCCCTACAATATGCTATGGCGATGTCCAAAGGATGGTTCCTCCTTTAACTATGCCTTGTATTTCTCTATATAGTTTACCTATTCGTTCTTTACTTGTTTTTTCCATTCTTAGTATTGTGTTAAAAAATGAAGAAGTGCTAAACTATTCTTCCCATTCAAAAACAATGGCGATTGAGGTAGGAAGCTAAGTTTTCTATGAAAATATGGTAGCAAGGTTTGTGTGTAGTCTAAAATCCAAAAGTTTGAGAGAAAAAATCAACCTTATTTGGATAGATTTAGTGTACCTCCTTCAAAATACTCTGATATCAGGCTCAAACAAAGACAACATCCCACTCTCCATTGATTGGAGGTTTAAAGGGGTTGTTTCCCCAGTTAGAAATCAATAGAGATGAGGTTCATGCTGGGCTTTTGCTGCGGTTGTAACCGTAGAAAGCTTTATCGCCATTAAACGTAAACTACACATGATCCTCGTGCCCACCATGTAGTTAACTGCAGTTTTCGGAATAAAGGCTACTAAGGAAGAATACCAAGAGAGGCGTTACTACATATAAAAGATTATGGGATCAGTGTAGAGGATAATTATCCATATGTAGCAAGAAATCAACCATGTGACTTTCACCAGATCAAAGAACCCTTCTTCCGGATTGATGGGGTTGGCGATGTCTAGCCATATGGTGAAAAATCGTTAATGAACGTAATTGCAAAGCAACCAGCGGTAATATGTCTCACCCACAATTGTCCACGACTAAAATCCTACCCTGGTAGAATGTACGTGGTGGAAGGTTTACCTAAGTGAAGAGAACTATGCAAACCTAAATGTATAGTAGACATACTAGAATCATGGGACTGAATTGTGGAAGGAGGCATGCTACTAGAGGAAGAAGATGCAAATGCTACTAGAAGGTGAGATAAAGACTAAGAAGGTAGAGAATCTAGTGATGCAACAATATTCTTGTACTCCATTAATCCTTTATCAACGATTCTTCCGTATGTAGCAAGAAATCAACCATGCAACTTTCACCAGATTAGAAAACCCCTCTTCCGGATTGATGGGGTTGGCCATGTCTAGCCACATAGTGAAGAATCCATGATGAAGGCAGTTGCGAAGCAACCAGTGGTAGTAAGTCTTGCCTATAATCATTCACAATTAAAAACCTCCACTCGTGGAGTGTACATCCATGATTATTTTGTTCCTTTTAGCCACTCCATGCTTATTGTGGGATATGGTATTTTTCCTGAAATTCCGGATTTACCAAGCTTGTAATACCTAGAAGGGGGGTTAAATAGGTATTTTAATATTCTCTTACAAAAATTTTACTTCAAGTAAATTAATCCCTTAGAGCCAAATTCAATCAACTATACAACAAGCACATCTTACAAATCCCAAGGACTCACGTAGTTGGGAAAAACCACTTAACATGGTCCAGTTTAAGCAAATCCACGATGAAGTCAATGAGTACAAGACACACTTACAAACCCCAAGGACTCAACTAGTTGCCTTCACCCCCACGATCCGTCGATTTATCTCCGTCTTCACGGCTTCAGAAGCATTCG
This sequence comes from Liquidambar formosana, assembly GCA_039720395.1. Lineage (NCBI taxonomy): Eukaryota > Viridiplantae > Streptophyta > Magnoliopsida > Saxifragales > Altingiaceae > Liquidambar > Liquidambar formosana. The sequence goes on from CM077830.1 coordinate 12,262,936, forward strand.
ACTCCTTTCACAATGATTTACAAAACCTCAAGCTCACAAGCTTGTTCTCCATTGAAACAGTCTCACACAAACTCAAGGTTGTGATTAAGATGTGGTTTGAATGGTCCCAAGAGCATACAATTGAAAAACCTAGTTTAAAGTGCTCTAGAGTGATGAAGAGATGATGAATAATAACAAACCTAATAGGAGGAAGCTTGCACACCTTTCTCTATTGAAAGAGCCTCTATTTATAGAGACAAAATGACCCAAGAGAAAGGAATCAGAAAAAGTACAAAATAGAAGGGTTTTAAATTGGTTTAAAAATAGATTTTAGCAAGGCACTGATTGATTAGCCCCCAATCCCAATCGATCGTGGGGTGGCAATAGGTAACTGGCTTATAAAGAGCACCACAAATCGACCTGGGTATGACCCCAATCGATCCGAAGTGTTCAGAATAGACCAATTTGATCCTGAAACACCTCAAATTAAACCTAAACACTCTTGTTTTCAAAAATATGAATTAAAACATTTTCCCATCTAAGGTATAGGGCAACTAAAGTCTCTTGCCTTCCCTACAAATGTGTGTGAGTCACGTAGTCTTGAAAACTTCACTTGGATGAATCTTTGAAGCTTCACACAACTTGAATCAACATAAGACTCAACAAAACACTTTTGACACAGAATATGCCAGCACTAAAAACTTTGACTTTACAATATCCCCCTTTGGAGATTCCGTGACAAAACCAACTTAAATCTCAACATGGGATCTATGACCTATTCCCAAATCACAAAACTAAACAAGTCCAAAACCCAATACATAATTAATACTCAATAAATGAAAAATACATGGAAAGACCAATAATAACACAAACTAGTCAAACTCGAAATTCTAAAAACGAAGCACCTGTGATCTGCGAACAAAACAAGAACAAACAATACCCAGCATAATACCACAGAAATAAATTAAGAAATAAACCAAGTCAAGTTAATCAAAGCATCATATCAACTATATCAATCATAGCACATCATCTCCCGCTTTTATTCATGAATTGAAAAAATAGAAATAAAGAAAGTAAAGCATGAAATATTTAAGAATGAAGCACGAAAGCACAAGACAGCCAAATAGAAATAAAGAAGCACAAGGGATCATTAGAGTAAGTAGCTATAAAGCCACGCAGTGAGCTACCAAAAAGTGATCCTAAGACCACAAAATGTCACACTAAAGCGACCAACCACGAAGAAACTATAAACCAATAACCACCAAACTAAAACAAAGAGCCACCAAACTAGCTAAATTGTCCAAAACTATCCAAAAAAAACCTAAGAACCAAGAAAATAATGAACTCAACTACTACCACGTCTAGAATCACAAGGCGGTAAAGGAGGTGGCTGAACACTACGATCAGACAAAATAGTCTCAATCCGATTCAAACAACCATCCACGTCAGGAAGCATATCTATAACCCGAGTAAATAATCAAAAAGAGTAGCAGGTGGTGTAGGAGCAACAGTGTCGGTAGAAGACGGCTCAACAGAAGTAGTAAAAGTAGAACCAACATGAGCCTTCTTCACCTTGCACTGTCCCAAACTCTGCTTACTAGTAGTGTCAATGATCTTTCCCATCTAACTATGAAACTGAACATCTTAGGGAACACCCTTGGACCTCAGAATCTTAGAGAACAAGACTCCAAACGGTAACCCAGTAGACCTTATAGGAGAGTTGGTTGCATGATACAACTACTTCATAATGTAAGAAGCCAGGTTAACTAAAACCACAATACCCAAAGCATATAAAAACAAGCTCACTCAATAGGAATCCTAGACTAATGAGAGGTCAAAAGAATATTGTTGCACACAACCTTGTCGAGCAATTGACAATTCTCAAACCTAACTAGAGCTCACCAACAACATCAATGGAATGACCACACAGCTCCTTATAGATAACAGGATTTGGTGGAAACTAGTATGGAGGATCAGAAGGAATATCAGGAGAATAAACCCGGTGCAATCCAAGAAAAGCAGCACCAATCGGGCATAAGTGCGACCACACAAGTTCAAAATAGGACACCAATGTCGGAGTTGAAAAATCCGATTAACAAAACCATTTTGAATCTCGTCAAGGTTCACCAGACACTCACACAACACATCCTTCCTAGAATAAAGAGTTAAATATGCATCCTTGGATTCAACAATACACCACCAAGGCTCAATAACATCAGTGATCATGATAAAATCTGCAAAAACATCTATCCCTGGCACATCATCAACCTCGTCACCTGAATCACTAGCAATGTGAGGTGGAGTCCTCATCACTAGAAGAACTATATCCTCATCAAATGGTGTAAGTGATCGTTGCTTTTTGCCTTTGCCCTTACCAACTACCTGGGCTAGCCCACTACCAGAAGTACCAGTACCTTTGCTTTTGCCATGGCCTGTAGCAGCAAAGGAATCTACAATAACAATCCCCTTAGCCTTAGCACAGCCTCTACCTGTTCCTCCCACACCAATAGCCATCAAACACACCAATACGATCCCAATCTCAACAAACACGATGTCAAAAAGACAATGAACCCAGTAAGGCATAAAACTACTTGAACAAACCACAGTAAGCTAAGGTATAATCCAAAATAACAAATCCAACTCAAAACTTAAAAGAGATAATCCAGAAATGCTGAAAACTCAAAATATGTTGTGTGGACCTCATTACATAAACACACAAGATAAGTTTCAGAAATCAAATCCCAAAGGCCAGATAAATCTAATGCATCACAGGACAGATCAAATGATAGAATACTAGGAACCGCAATCACAAAACCCAATATCAAATACCCAAATTAAGAATGTCTACAGGAAGCAAATAAAGACAAGGCCATAGAGCAATTCACCACAACAGAAACCGAAACCTATAGGACAATATCTCAAAAAAAAATACCTCAATTAGTGAGCAATAGAAGAAAACGACAAGAGCATCTAAACAAAACCCTACAACCGGTGAAACAAATACCTCAATCACACATCTGACTAATGCTAAGAAGATTGGCCTTAAGTCCCTTAACATGCAAAACATTGTCTAGCATAGGGATACTTGGAGCAATGATAGTACCCTTACCAACGACTTGATTTCTTACCGTCCCCAAAAGTCACAATCCCTCCATCACAATCCTCATAAAAAGAAAACAAGGTCTAGTCTCCATTCATGTGCTTAGAACACCCACTACCACTAAACACCCACTACCACATAGTGCAACTATTGTTCAGTGTGAACAACAAGACACCTATGGTCATGCTTGACAACCCACTCAGTCTTCATTTTAGCGGTGTTGACTTTTGTAAGAAGATTGGCTATATCAACCCTAGGGTTGTTCCTCCTAAACAAATGAGATGGGGTATCAAATCCACTGTAAGCTATCTGTCTCAAGTCTAAAACTTCCTAACACAACTTCCTCAAAACAATCACCAACATTATTCCAACTCGAAACAAGATTCCTAGAAGTCCTAGACATACCATTCCTAAGTTAGAAGCAGTTGGGTCGGATATAACCAACCTCACCACAATGATGGCACACAAAAGGACTCCTACGAGATGGTCTATCCCAAATATAAGGAATCTCAAACTCATTGGATCCTTTCACTTGCCTTTGGAAATTACCTTCTACCTCCTAGGTTGACTTCTCCTAAGAATGGGGCATCTAGGTCTAATGTAACCCTTCTTCCCACCATAAACACAGGTAGAGACTTGCTTTGGAGGGACAGTAGGTGGAGTAACATACATAATCACTTAAAGCTCTTGAGCCTTGACAAACATGGTTTTAGATGAACTAAGAGTGACACTATCATTGACAAATCCTAAACCACGCCTATCACTAGAGTGCTCTAGAGTGATGAAGAGATAATGAACAATAAAAAACCCAATAAGGGAAGCTTGCACACCTTTCTCTATTGAAAGAACCTCTATTTATAGGAACAAAGTGACCCCAAGAGAAAGGAATCAGAAACAGTACAAAATAGGAAGGTTTCAAAAAAGTTTAAAAATAGATTTTACGAACCCCGATTGCTCCAGGTTCAAGCCTGATCGATCCGGGGGTGGTAGAATATAAAAGAGGTTTCTAGTAAGACACCAATCAATAGCCCCCAAGCCTGATCGATCGAGAGGTGGCAGTAGCTAAGTAGCTAACTAGCTTATAAAGAATGCCATAGATCGATCCGAAGTGTTCAGAATAGACCAATTTAATCCTAAAACACCTCAAATCAAACCTAAACACTCTTGTTTCAAAAATATGATTTAAAACATTTTTCCACCTGAGGTATAGGGCAACTAAAGTCTCTTCTTTTTCCTACAAATGTGTGTGAGTCGCGTAGTCTTGAAAACTTCACTTAGATGAATCTTTAAAGCTTCCCATAACTTGAATCAACATAAGACTCAACAAAACACTTTTGACACGAAATATGCCAACACTAAAAACATGGGATTTACATTTCCAACAGGAGTGTCAAGATGGGCTCTTGGGTTGGAGTCACGGTATCACGGTGTCAATGAACTAGAACTACTGGGCAGGTCGTCTCAGAAATGATGTGGCGTGGGCCACTGGACTTTACAAATGGTGAAGCGATTGACCTTTGGACCCTCAAGGGAGCAAGTAAGACGCGGACTCCCAAGTACAGGCTTAAGTTGTAGAGGAACATGGTGACTCATGAAGAACAAAAGAGGATTTATGCGCAATACTTGCAAAGAGTAGTGGATCAGACTCAAAAGGGAATTGAAATTGATGTGGTATTTTTCCAACAACTCCACCAGTTGAAGATTTTTATCCATGTTTGTTAGTCATCGACTTCGACTTGTTGGGGAGATGGGAGAGTCCAAAATCCAACACAATAGGCCCAATATACAAGTCTAGAAATCATACCACACAAAAGGCCTAAGCCAATTGGTGGTGAGCCCACTACTTGTATATTAAGACATTTTCTTTCTTCTATTCTTCCAATGTAGGACAAACCCACACATGAACCTCAATAATCTCCCCCTTCACGTGTAAACCACATATCGTCAACAATCTCAGCTCTGATACCACATAGAAGAATTAAAATTCATTGATAATTGCATAATTACAATGAACCCATTAGTGGGATTATATAGAGAATAAAGACGAATAATATAGAAATAAATAATAATCAAATTACATAAGAAAGGGAATAAATCATATATTATTTGACTTTTCTCCATAGTAATCTCTCGATCTCCTTTATTGATATCCTCTCTTTTGATTCCTTTCCATATTCACTTGATCACTTCCTTGACAATCTACTCTTGATTTACCTCAATACTCCCCCTCAAACTTATAAAGATTTTAAATAAAATCTTTTTGAGTTTGACATCGAAAGATAAAGATATACTACCTTATTTTTATTTTATTTTTTTAATAACCACCGACTAGAAGTGACCTCGATGAGTCAATGATGAAGAAACAACTAGGCTTTTATAAAGCCAGTAAAACCTCTATGGACCAAAATCCTGTTGCCATGAGTCAAAATCTAGGCTAAGCCCCTATATGCTTGCAGCCTTGAGACTTCAACAATATGGGAAGAGAGATTGTTCTAGGAACCAAGTCCAAGTCCTCATGGGCAAAAATGCAAGCCAAATCTTATTTGATTTTGTAACCTCATATCAAAATTCCCAATATGAAGAGTTTCATCTTATCAATAAAACAAAAGGCAAGAAACACCGCCTGCCGTGGAATGGAAGACGAAAGGACCAGTCAATCACAAGAGGATCCACCGCTCTGATACCAAGTTAAGTTTCCAAATTCCAATCTAATAGCCTAAGCTATTAGGTGGCTATTAGGTTGAGGGCCCAAAGAAATATATGAAGCTATGTCAAATTTTATAATCAACCGATGTGAGATGTGGTATTTTTCCAACATTCCTAATGTATTATGTATTCCTCGGTTATCCCTCAATTTAATATCTATCAATAGACTTCCTAATTCAGGTTTTGATGTTTTGCTTTCCTCTTCTGATTGTGTTGTTCAAGATCGAAAGAAATAGGTAGCGAACTGGGCGTAAAGTTGATGATTTATGTGTTCTAAGAGTTTGTAGATTCCTATGGAGATTAAACCATTAGCATTATCTTCCTTCTTTTTAGATCAAAATTCATCCCCATTTTATCTTTGGCAGTTTAGGTTAGGTCATTTGTCGAGTGAACACTTGAAAGGTCTGGGTTTTTTTTTTTCTTTAACAAGAAACACTTGTATTAATCAAAAGAGAAATACAGATTTGGACAAGAAGTCCAAAGAGACACAAACAAAGAAAAAAGACCAACCCCTAGAAGGCAGGCAACAGAACAAAAGAAAACCAAAGCCCTTCACATGCTAAACTGAGAGCCAGGCCAGCACAAAACCCAACAAATCAAGGAGGGTAGAAATGGCCCCTAGCAGCACTTCTCTTAACAGGCTTCGAAGCACAAATCTCAATCCAATTCCTCGCAATCAAGAAAAGAGGAATGCTATCAAAAGATTTGTCCACCGAAACCCATAAGGAAGCAAGAAAACACACCTTATCCCACAAACCATCAATCTCCTCATGAGTGTCTCTGAAAATCCTCGCATTTCGCTCAATCCATATCACCCACAAAGTGGCCAAAATAGCACTGCTCCATAAAACCTTCACTCTCTTGGAACGACCTAACCTTCTAAAATCAACCTCAAGCATCCCAACAAGAAGCTCAGGTCTAACCAAATTCAAGCCAGCAAGGACGAAAAGGCACTGCCATAACTGAATAGCAATCTCACAGTGAAGGAATAAATGATCCACAGATTCTCCCTTTCTTCTACAAAGATCACACCATTGAGGGGAAAGACAATAAGAAGGTCTCTTCTGAAAAGTCTTGTTTTATTAAGTAGTTTGGGTTCAATTCCTTTGAATGATATTACCGACTGCATTGCATGAAAGCTTACAAAGATGTCTATATTACCCTTTAATAGGAGTACTTTTGTTTCTTCTTCTCCTTTCTTTATGGTGCATACTAATGTGTGGGAGGACCTTCTTCCATCACTACCAAAAGTGTATCTTTGTATTATATCTCTTTTATTGATGATTACAATAGATTCTATTGGATATATCTCATGTCTCATAAGTCTTATTTCTTTCACATCTATCATAATTTTCATTCCATGATTCAGACTCAATTTTCCACAACAATAAAGGTTATTCATTCTGATTTGGGTGGTGAGCACATTTTAACAAAATTTAATGAGTTCTTGAATGCCTGTATAATACTTATCAATACCCTCGCTTAAGCACTCCAAAGCAGAATGGTGTAACTAAGAAAAAACATAGGCACATTGTTGAGAATGCATGTGCTCTACAACAATGCTCTTTTGTTCCTTATGTCTTCTGAGGTGAAGTTATTCTTACGAATGTTTATCTTCTTAATCATATGCCCACTCCTCTTCTCTCTAGGATGTCTCCATATAAACAGTTACTTGCTCAGAAGCCCAATTACTCTCTTTTGCGTGTCTTTGGTTCTACATGTTTTGTTCTTCTTCCTAAACAAGAGCGTAATAAACTTAGTACTCATTCTACTCTATGTGTATTCTTAGGGACTTAGGGTATGGTATTAATCAAAAAGGGTAAAGGTGTTGCAATCCAATGTCCAAAAAGACTAGACTACCCTTATATTAAAAACGAAAAATCCAAAGGAACTATGAGGAAAATACCCAGGTCACCAGCATTTTGGCCACACAACTTATCCCTCTTGATTGGATGGTAATACATCCACTTCTCCCCATTTCCAAAGGAAATTCCTAATCATCTATTATAGTTTTGCTGACAACAACCACTAGAATGATAACTTCAAAAAGTACTCCACAATATAAGTTATGGTGACATGTATTAACATTTCGATATAACTACATCACAAATTCTTAAGTCAATTGTAAATAGAGTTATCCATCTTTGTCACCGAGGATTTTCTTAGATACCCCTTAACCCAAAAACACCGGACTGCCTAGATGTGGCCTCACTTAAGGAGGGCCAACTAAGCACTTGCCCATAAGCCTTTGCCACACTGATCTTATCATTTGGTGAGGGAAGAGGGGGGAAGCAATTCGTATTTATACACTTTTAAACTGTTCAAATATTAAATAGAGTAGATGTCAACACTATATTAATAAAGGCTTAATGTGGAATTGCTTTCATGACATCCGATGCAACAATTCACTTTATAACCAGAATTACTGCTCTTATTCCTAAGAAACAATGTGGAAAATGAAGCAATAGCAATGAATTCATTACATAAAAGACTTTCTTAAAGAACCAAAATTTCTAGCATTGACACAAAATATGCAAGTAGTCATAGATGATGATAAAAGGCTAAGGGAGGCCCACCCTAAACTCAATACATTTTTCAGCTATGTCGGCGTTGAGAAAATCTAAAAGAATTCCATGATCAAATGAAAACTTGCGAAATGCCATCTTGAGAGCAATTTCAATTGCTGTAGATCCATTATCCGAAAAGAACGTTCGAGAAGCCCAACCTGCACAAGAAGCAATGCTATCCCTATAAGTTACATCGAGAAAATAAAAACCAATATGGATCAGTCTAAGTTTCCACTTAGTGCACCAGGACATATTGTAGCGTGATTTGATAAATATATCCCATAGGAGACTTTGAATGCTTTTCCACGATAGAATAATCAAACAAGACAAATAAATGAGCCAAGAAAGAGTAAGATTTGGAACATAAAATGAAAGAGTACAGCCATTTCCCCATTTCCTAAATTGTCAACCAGGCATAACTTCATTCAAAAAAATAATAATAAATAAAGGAAAACACAACAGAGAACAATAAGAAATAAGTAATAGAATCAAGCTTTTCATAATTGTTCACTACGCAATGGATTCCACTCCTACCTTCAGTAATATCTTTGGTAGATCTTACACCTAACGAGAGCTGTATATTCAAATTAAGGAACAAAACTTCTTTCCTTTTCGATTGAACTAGTCAGATTTATTATTATTCATTCACAGAAGAGATCTCTGATGACTGAATCACAGTTGGGCAAATTGAAAAAATAAAAACTAAAAAAATAATAATCTAAATCTGTACAGTTGGTATGGACCTCTGTACAGTTGTACTGACATGCTGGTTTTTGGTCCTCGCGGCACGTCCTGCCCTCCTCTATTGTCATTTGTATTGGTTTAGGGTTTTAAAGTGATTCAATGCACCAAAACCCTAGTTTTATGGATTTTCTGGCGTGTTTTTTTGGCAATCCAAGTTAATGTATTGGTCCCGCAATAAGGTACGTACTGTTTGGGGTTGTTTGGGTGATTGTGATGTTTGGTGAGGGTGTTTGATGTATGTTTGGCATACGTGGTACATGTTGGAGAATTGTTGATGTGTTTGTGAGGGAGTAGTTTGTTGTGAGTCTCTTGGTGTTTGTTTTTTAGTACAAGACAGCCCCTATTTTCTTCTAGTTAGTACCTGTGGCTAAAACCAAAATGGTTTCAAATTCATTTAATTTGCAAATTACATCAGTGAGATTGAACGGAGCAAGTTATTTGTTGTGGGCACAAGCAGTAAGGGTGGCATTAACTGCCCGAAAGAAGTTAAAATTTATTATGTCTGATCCTCCACTTCTGATAGTAAAGATTGTGAAGAATGGCATTCTACTAATTGTGAGGTTATGAGTTGGCCGTGGAATAGCATGGAACCATATGTTAGTACTAATGTAATGTTCTTGGATACTACTAAGAAGGTTTGGGAGGCAGTTCGTGAGAGATGTATTCTACGGAGAAAAATGTGTCTAGACTCTAGAGTATATGATTTATATGAGAATCTCTTCTTGTTGAAGCAAGATGGAAAACTATTGTTGGAGTATTAAAGTACATTTAAGGGGTTGCTAGATGAGTTCAACCAGTATCATCCTCTTACTAATGATATCAATCTTCTAAAGAAACAAAGAGAAGAGTTTTATGTTTCAAAATTTCTTTCTGGACTTGATTCCTATTGAGGCCTTGAAAGATCAAATTTTAGTTGGTCATGCTGATGTTCCCTCCTTAAGTAGTGTGTATGCTCAACTACTTCGTACCTCTTCGATGAACATCTTCAACGTCAAGCTTATCGAGGCATGATAATTCTGCATTAGTTAGTTCAAGAAATCGCTAAGGTTCTTCTAGAGGTCGTGCTACTAGGAACATGGGTGCTTTTCATAATAATAATAATAGAGGAGGTTTCCATGGTTGTTTTAGGGGTCAAAACCCTATGTTTGAGGGTGGTAGAGATCGTGATAGAGGCCGTGGTTTTGATCGTGGCTGTGGGCATGGTAGAGACATATTTCGGAGATGTACCCTTTATGGTGGTGACAACCACACTATTGATCAATGTTTTGACTTGCATGGAAAGCCTTGGGAAGACTATTGGTCAAGCTATGTATTCATCTAAGCCTAAGTTGCCTAACATCGTATAGACCAATCGTGGGAGCCTCTCATCTGGCATTTATTCAGTTGCCTACTGAGTCTAGCCATATGACTCTTAACAGAGAAGAGTACAATGGTTTGGTTTAGAAGACTCCACAGCAGTCCACTACTACTGTTGCTACTTTTGCCCATCCAGGTAATGTCGCATGTTTAGCATCGTCTAGTCCACAGTCCTGGGTTATTGATTCAGGAGCATCTGCTCACATATTTGGTAAGTCTACTATGATTAGTTCTTTAGATATGCTTTCCACAAAAATGTTTGTCACTCTTGTTGATGGTCACTCCTGTGAGGTAGTTGGTAGTAGGACTGTCAATCCCACATCCACTCTTAGTTTGACAATTGTTCAGTATATGCCTTAGTTTCCCTTTAATCTTCTATTTGTTAGTAAAATCACCAAATCTCTTAATTGCACAGTAATCTTTTCTCCATCTGGTTGTGTCTTTCAGGATCTCAAGAGCAAGAAGACGACTCATGGAGGACATGAGAAGGATGGACTGTACTATCTTGATGTGGCTCTTGCATCTTCATCTATTGCATTTCAAACTGGTATTTCTCCATTTCAATGGCATTGTAGTCTGGGACATCCTTCTTTGAAGTCTTTAAAATTGTTGCCACAAGTAGCATCTTTTTTAGAGTGAGTTTCTAGTTTAGATTGTGAGGCCTGTTAGTTAGGCAAGCATTACAGAGTGTCTTTTGTTCCTAGGGATAATAATCATCAGTCCACTCCTTTTGAGTTAGTCCACACTGATGTTTAGGGTTCTGCTAGACAGAAACGTTTGTTGGGTTTTTCATATTTTGTTCGTTTGTGAATGATTATTCCCAAATGACATGGTTATTCTTCCTTCAATTTCTCAATTGCTTTATAAAGAAATTGATACTCAATTTGGTTGTTCTATCTGTACCCCGCATTCTGATAATGCTTCTGAAGTTGCTTTACGATCTTGTTGTGACTCTCGTGGTATTCTTCACGAAACTTCATGTGGTTACAGCCCTCCCAAAGTGGGTTGCAGAAAGGAAAATTAAGCATTTAACTGAAGTTGCTCTGACTTTGAGGATACATATGCATGTGCCTATGCAGTTTTGGGGGAATGTGGTTCTTACTTCTTGTTATTTGATTAACCGTATGCCTTCCTCGGTTCATAAGCGATCAACTCCTTTTGCTGTTTTATTTCCACAACTTCCTCTCTTTGTTTTGCCTCCCCGAGTCTTTGGTTATGTATGTTTTGCACAGGATTTTACTCTTAGTGTTGATAAACTTGATCCTAAAGCCATTGAATGTGTGTTTATGGGATATTCTCAAACTCATAAGGGATACAAGTGTTGGGATCCTCAATCTCGATGCTATTTTTTGAGTGTTGATGTTACTTTCTTCGAGAATATGCCATTATTTTCTTCTTCTGGCATTGATATGACTAATGACATGTTCCAGTTCCTCTCCCTCTTCCATGTGATATGAGTGTAGCTCCACCATCTAAACCCTTACAGGTCTGTCACAGGCGGTCCAAATATACTCAAGTACATCCTTCTACAATTGCGCCACTGTCGTCTACTTCGCTCGAGGCACCTGATTCCTCTAATTCTGCCACAGTTCCACTGGTAACTTTAATTTCTACATCTAGTGATCTTCCTATCGCTCTTAGGAAGAACAATCGTTCTTGCACTGCTAATCCCATTCAAAATGTAGTTTCTATGTCTTTCTTATCTCCTAGTTACCATTCTTTTGTTTCCACATTGTCTTTTGTGGTAATTCCTAGATCTCATGTTGAAGCATTGTCCTCTCCTGGTTGGGTCTATGCGATGGTTGAGGAAATGGCAACTCTCCAAGAAGATTACACATGGGAGCTCACTACTTTACCCCCGGTAAACCAGTTGTTGGTTGTCGTTGGATATATCTGGTGAACTATCAGCCAAATGGTTCAATTGAATATTTAAAGGCTAACCAAAGGCTCACTCAAACTTTTGGGGTTGATTACTTCGAGACCTTTTCTCCAGTTGCTCATCTCTCCTCTGTTTGGATTTTATTGTTTATTGCTGCTAGTAAGAATTGGCCTCTTTAGCAACTTGAAGTCAAGAATGCCTTTCTTCATAGGGATTTACAGGAGGAACTATACATGGAACCACCACTAGGGTTTGTTATTCAAGGGCAATCGTCATCGTCGAAGGTTTGTAAGCTCAAAAAGGCTATCTATGAGCTTAAACAGTCTCCACGGGCGTGGTGTGATAAGTTTAGTAGAGTAGTTGGGGATTATGGAAAGAGAAGGACTGTATCTGATCACTCAATTTTTGTTTGTCATAATCAAAATGGTTCTATCATTGTTGCAGTATAGGTAGATGATATTGTGATTACAGGGAATAATGAAGATAGTATTACAAAGCTCAAACAACATTTGGGCAAACATTTTCACACAAAGGATCTTGGGACTTTGAAGTATTCTTGGGTATTGAAGTTGCTAGATCTAAGAAAGGTATTGTTCTTTCACAATAGAAATATGTTATAGATCTTCTTGAAAAGATTGGATTGTTGGGAACTAAACTAGTTGATACTCCAATGGAGCTTAATATGATATTTAATAAGGAGAATTGTGAAATGTTTAATGATCCGGGGAGATATAGATGGTTGGTGGGTAAGCTTTTCTATTTAACAGCGACTCGGCCTGATATTTCTTTTGTTGTTGATGTTGTCAGTCAATTTATGGAGAATCCAAGAATAGAACATTGGGAAGCTATTTGCAAAATTTTGAGGTATCTTAAAAGTGCTCCTAGGAAGGGGATAATGTTTTCTAGCTCGCTTGATGTAGTTGGTTTCTGTGATGCTGATTGGGTTGAAGATATCACTGATAGGAGGTCGATTTGTGGGTATTGCACTTTTATTGGTGAGAATTTAGTGACGTGGAAAAGTAGGAAACAAAATGTTGTGGCAAGATCAAGTAAAGAAGCGGAATATAGAGTCATGGCTCATACAGCATGTGAGATGATGTGGGTGAAGTCTCTTTTACAAGAAATGGGTATTTCAGTTGAAAAACCTATGAGGATGTTTTGTGATAATGAGGCTACTATGCATATTGCTTCTAATCTTGTGTTTCACAAGAGAACAAAACATATAGAGGTTGATTGCCATTTTATCAAAGAATTGGTGATGAGTAAGTAGATTGCAACAGTATATGTGAGATCTGGAGATCAGTTGAGGGATGTATTTACTAAAGCTCTAGGACATGGTCAATTTTCTAAGTTATGTAACAAGCTGGGCATGATCGATATCTATGCTCCAGCTTGAGGGGGAGGGTTAATGTGTGGGTATTATTGTAATAAGGGTAATATAGTCTTTACACTCTATAATATATAAAATAGAGGATCCGGCCCTAGTTGGTTTAAGCTCTCTCTCTCTCTCTCTTTCTCCCCCCCCCCCCCCCCTACATGAACTCTAACCTTAAACCTGGACCAGTTGAAAGTTGAAACCAACCAAAACTAAATTAAATGTTTCCAAATTAAGGAATTTAAGAAATTTTTGAAATTTTTACATTTTAAATATTTTAAAAATGTAAAGAGAGGAGACAAAAAAATCTGAAGATCTAAGAGGAGAGAGAAATTTGACAAAGGAGCAGAAGAGATAAGAGAAATAATCAAGAAGAAGTAAAACAAAATCTTCGTCATCGCCACTAAGTTGCATTGTGTTACAAATAGATGCCCCCATCTCCTTCGTTGCATCATGTTCCAAAACAGTCCTTCATCCTTGTCTCTCTTTAGTTGTTAAATTTTTTATTAACTAGAGTGGCACCGAATTATTACGCTGGACCACCCAATAAAATTCAACCAGTAAGAACTAAGAAAATGGAACTCAAAAGTAGTATTAACTTTAACCATTTAAATGGTGGGTATCAATTTTTATAGCTAATATGTGTTCACCAATAAGATAATTAATAATTTGTTTTCAAGTTTATATCTATTTGGGTGGGTGTAAGGCCGCAAACACACAAGTAATCATTTAATACACTTTTCATTCAGTAATTTCAAGAGTTTCCATGTGTTTTTAAATTTTTTCACCATTTCCGTTATGTTACTTGAAATGTTTCGAAACATTTTTGTTTTAGGGGTTATTGAAACGACATGTCAAAATGAAATTTAATATCTTGATTCAAATAAAGTGGAATAGGGATCCATTAATCATGCGACAACCTTTACAATCTAGAAACTAATTAATGCAGTAGAATTAGCCCGCTGATGTATACTGTCCAGCAGTTTCAGCAAGCTATTTTACTTGTATTTTTGTTTCTTAGGCGTAATAACATGTGGTGAAAGCTTCTATAGTTAGTTACTAGTTAATTTGAGTTTGTTAGAGGTTAGTTAGGGGTTAGTTAGAAGTTGTTAGAAGTGGTTACAGCTAGTTACAACTCACAAGTTGTTAGTTGGTTAGATTCTTATAAAAAGGACATGTTTCAGCTGTTAGAAGCAAGTTTTATGATATTTTCTTTCCAGAATCAGATTGTATCCTCTGCATTAGAGCATTTTCTTGCTTTTTCTCTTCATACAAACAGCAATATTTTGGTCTTGTAATGAATATTTCCATCTCTAAATGAAATATTGCTCGATTTTAATGCATTTGGAATGCATTGTTGTTGCGTTTCTGCATCACTAATATAACTTACAAATGTGTAAAAGAAAAGGTCCTAAAAATATATCAAATGTAGAACTCAGAGGGATGAACAAATATTACTAACCTTTCCCCACACCTTCAAGCAAAAGCTCTGCACATTCCAAGGCTGGCTCATAGACATTCTCAGGAAACATTACATGCCCAAATCTCGCAGCCGCATAACCCATATCTCTTGCAAGTTCAACCTGAAAACAACAAACATCCAACATAAAAGAAAAGAAGAGGAATGATTCTAGCTGTTACCATTAAGTTTATATCCCACGATAGAAAAAATTCTTCCACGGCTGTCTTTTTCCCAAACAAAAGCTAAAAACTCTTCCACCACTTAAGATATTCATATATTTGCTATACGTTTATATGTAGTTTCCCTTTAATTTGTACAGCACTAAGTGGATCCCACATTACTCTACTGCTGTTTGTACTTGTTTGTACATTATACTTATCAAGATTCATCATTAGTCTGAACAACTAGAAGTTGATTGTTCTGGGGATGTTTAAGAAAAGGAAAAAAGTCAATGGCTGAGATTTGAGACAAAATGTAATCAACAATGTAGCGACTGCCCTTTATGAATATATTGCCTTTTTCTTCTTGCATTTCCGGTAAGCATCTCTATTCATTAGAAATGTATTAACATTAAACTAACATTCCAGATAAATATATGAACAAAGATATCCAAAGGAACAGAAGTATAATTACATAAACCTGAAATGCCTCCCCAGAATGCTTCAGTAAACCAAGAAAGGACCAATTACTCCACAACGCTGCTGCATTTCTAGAAGATAATGAGCCCTTTCTGATGTAGTACAGCAATATATAATGCTGTATGCTAATGGTGCGCTAAGGCTTGTGATTTTAGCTATTGAAGAGTAGTAAAAGGTGTTGGGAAGTCCAACATCCCAAATCGATTAAATATCGAATTTGACATGACTTCATATACCTGTTTGGGCCCTCCACTTAATAGCTTGGGCTTTTAGGTTGGAAACTTAACATAGTATCAAAGTGTGTCTTTCCAAGGCCCATTTCACTCATGAAGCCATCTTTATCATGATAGGCCCATTCATGTCTTGTTTGGCCTACACGTGAGGGGGGAGTGTTAGGAAGTCCGAAGTCCCACATCCCACATCGATTAAATATCAAATTTGACATGGCTTTATATACCTGTTTGGGCCTTTCACTTAATAGCTTAGGCTTTTATGTTGGAAACTTAACAAAAGTGTACAAGGCTTTGTAGGTGAATCAAGGTTGACCATTGAGCGGTTGGTTAAGCTGGTCAGTACTGAGATTTCCTCACTCAATGCTTGAGTTCAAGTCACCACAGCCGCTTGATGAGGCTAAACCTACTCGTTAGTGCCTAGAGCTCACGGTGGGACCTAAGCTTCAGCCATGACATAGGTGCGGTGGAGTCCCCTACAGATTAGCTGTAGATTGCTAAGGGGCAATGCTCCCTAGCAGGTGTGTGGAGTCACCTATGTACATACCCTTTTAAATATACCCAAAAAAAAGGAATTAAGGTTGGAGTAAATAAAGGTTTAAAAGGTGGTAAATGGCTGGATTTTCAGAAAATAGGTCCCTGTAATTCTAAACAGCAACTAGTTTAGGGTGTAGAATGTTAGGGTAAAGGCTTATAGCATAGCAACAGGGTTAGGATTATGGGAGTAGAGTTTAGGTTGAGTAAACAGCTAAAATAGGGGCTGGTTGTGGGTTAATCAGAAAACACAGCATTGTAGCTAATGGGAGAAAAGAGAAGACGAACAAGTAGAAGTAGAATGGAGAATCTAGGCAAGCATGTCTCCAATAACCAAACCAAGACACTCACTATTCCACTTATAAAAGTATAATTTCGTTTCAATATAATGGCCCTTATTTATAGAATCTAAAAAATTTGCTAGGCAGGTTAAAACCTCCCAAAATCAGACTAACCAATATAGAAACCAACTAGGACTAAAAAAATTCTAAAATAGAAAATTTCTAAACACTTAATGGACTCAAACTAAGAATAATATTATAATAGAAACTTTTAGAAAATAAAAAGTCCAAGAAGATTTTTTTTTTTTTTTTTTAATGGGAAAAAAAAAAATCTTCTTGGATAGAAACTTCTTATAATAAGAAATTTCTAGCAATAGAAGACTTCCCAAACTCTAAATAGGACTCAAGTAATTCTATACAAAGATAGAAATTAACAAATCCTATAACCAAACAACGACAACCTAAAAACCAAAAATCCCAATTTGTAAATACACCAAAACACCCCTACATGAAATAAAATCATTCTCATACAAAGACTTATCCCAAATAAACCCTAATCTTGCCTTTCTTCTTAACGTGCTCTGCTTCATTCTCCCTCAAATTAGAAAAAAACCTGACCTCAAGTTCTGTATTGTTAACGTATGAAAATTCTTGAACTTTGAACATATATCCGTAGAATAGACGCTGAATTTTGAAGTTGAAGAGACTTCATCTTCTTGTTTGGGAGCAAAAAGAATGATTTTATGGAATCCATCCTTTTCACTATAAAATTGAATTTATTTGGAATGACAAAATCAATAGTTTAGATAGCTTTAAAAAAGAAACAAAAAACAAAAAAACACTTTCTTGGATTCACTATAAAAAATAAATCTATTCTCATTCGTAAACGTATAGATCTAGGGTTTTGGGAATCGTGTGAGGAAATCAAATTATCTCTCATCAGCCATATATTCCGTACATATACTTTAGATATATGGTATGAAATTATAAAAATACCATTATACATAAAACCTATTTAACACTCCCCCTCAAGCTGGAGAATATACATCATATAACCCCAGCTTGCTACAAATAAACTCGACCCTATCACAACCCAATGCTTTGGTAAACAAATATGCTCATTAATCTTTAGATTTCCCATATGGAGAAACAACTTCTTTATTTATCATTTTGTTATGAACGAGGTGGCAGTATACTTCAACTTTCTTGGTTCTTTCATTGAACACTAGATTTATGGCAGTGTGAATAGCTGCTTGATCATAACAAAAGAGTTTCATAGGAGTGTCCACCACCACCACCATTTTTCCATCCCACTACCACCCCATCACCGTTTGCCATCCTACCACCACCGCTGCCACGACCACTATCACTATGCCACCGCCACCATCACTGACATAGCAAAGTCATCACTGTCACCACTAAATCATTGCTGCCACCACCATTATGTTGTCACCAGTCATCACCACCGCCAAAATATCACTGCCACCACCAGATTGTCATCATTGCCACCCCCGCCAACATCACTACCACCACCACCAGTCCACCACCACCAATACCATCACCATAATCACCATCATGACCACACACCCTTACAAATTTACAAATTTAGTGGAGCATAATATACTCATTTTATTCACTTCATTTCAAATTCCATGGGGAGTTTTCAAATGCCTCAGCCAAACACACACTTAAGGAAGGAAACAAAGTTCTCAAAATCGAGAGTTATTTCCATTCCTTTGCATGCGCTTGTCTCTCCCATCATCCACCCTTAACTCAAATCTAACTGGTAAAACCTCAACTGAAAGGAATGGTCAGTTCACTGGGTTCTATAAAAAAAGCATAAGGGAAGAAAAATTGTTACTATTCAATCAAACGAGGAAAATTGGGAAAACGCCAACTTTATTTTGTTTCAATTGAAGTTTTCAATTGCCAATTTTTCTATTTATTTTTTTTTGGAAATCCCACAACCCACATCACTTAAGTGATGGATTTTTATGGCTTAATATGCCTATTTGGGCCCTCCACCTAATAGCATAGGCTTTTAGGTTGAAAACTTAATATTGTATCAAAGCATGTTGTTCTTAAGCCCATTTCATTTATGAGCCCGTCTTTGTTTTCCATGTGACAGCTCGTTCTTGTCTTGTTTAGGCTTGCACGTGAGTGAGAGTATTGGAAATCCCACAGCGCCCAGGTATTGGCTTTGTTATGGCTTCATATACCAATTTGGGCCCTCTACCCAATAGCTTAGACTTTTAGGTTTGAAACTTAACATTTTTATATTCAAGTAGCAAGTGATGTAAATTTAAAAGCATTAACTAATAATTAACAAGATTATATTTTCCAATAATTAACCAACTTGTTTCCTTGGTAGATTATTAATAATTCACAATGTTTTAAAAGGTGTGGGCGTAAGGCGGGGCGTTTTTCCTCTCGTGCGACGGGGCGCAAGCCCCGAGGCGTGGGGCATAAGCCTCACAATTTTTTAATTGATATATATATAAATACTAAAAAATAAATATTAATATCTAAAAACAGTGGGAAAAAATACATAACGAGTAAAATTCATTCAAAAAGTGACCTATTTTAATTTTTTTTACATATTATTAAATTGAAAGCATTATATAAGAATATTAAATATAGTTTTTTGCAATAGAAACTTACTGTTGTCTTTCATGGTCCAAGCAACCAAGATATAAAATGTTCATATAACCTAAATTCAAATAAGTTGAGTTCTTGGAGGTGAACACTACGAATAGTTGTCATCACCATCGTCGGTCAATTATCTTTTCCCTAACCTATCACTGTTGCAACTGCTAACTAGTCATGCGGCTGCTTAACCTAGGTTTTTAGTCAAATGGCCAACCATTAAGTTGATTGTGGTAAATTCACTAAATAAAAAGAGTTGTTCCTCTTAAGAGTTGCAATTTGGTCTAATGAGTGTTTTCCTTTACCATGGGGCGCCAAAGGTGTACCTCACATGTATAGGACATGTGCACCAAGGAAAGAGCGTACACTAAAAAGGAGTTCTGACTTTTCTTTTAAGCTCCAGGGCATTTTTGGCTTGTCTACCCTCAAGGCGAGCCCCGGCCAAGCCCCAGGCGAGTTTTTTAAAACACTGATAATTCAAATATCTATTGGCTAATCTTAATAAATAAATAAATATCTATTATGTTGTTAGTTATTAGATTGGAAATATATCAAAGTATAATTATGTACTAAAAAAAATTTTATACACTTAATAGTTAAATAAAATTAATATTTTTTGCCTCCCATCTGACGAAATTTCTCGTGTTCGTGAAAGGGATATATTCAAAGACACAAACTCCTGTCATTTGACATTATCAACTAATTAGATTCCATGGGTAAGCTATCTGTTGGGAAGTCCCACATCCCACTTCGTTTACATATGAAATTTGATATGGTTTAATATACATGTTTGGGCCTTCCACCTAATAGCTTAGGCTATTGGGTTGGAAACTTAACATGGTATCAAAGTACGTTATTATTGTTGTTGTTGGGCCTATTTCGTTTGTGACCCCCGCATTGTTGTTGTCCACAGTGATAGGCCCGTTGTTGTCTTGTTAGGCCTATACGCAAGAGGGGGTGTTGGGAAGTCACACGTCCCATTTATGGGATAAAGTGAATTTCCTGGGTTCTTTTTGGGCTAAATCATCTAACACTTTGGCTGCCATCCCCTTCTTTTTAGTGAATTCTGACTAGAGGGCGGTGTGTAGCTAGGCTGGGGTTCTGCCCGTTTAGGTTATAATGGTAGGGGTGGACTTCCGGGGGCCCCTTCCTTTTCCTTTCTTTTTCTACCTTTTATGTACCTCTTTATCACCATTTATATTATTTCTTTGTTGCTGATCAAAAAAAAAGAAGAAGTCACTTGTCCCACATCGATTAAATATTAAGTTCAATATGGCCTCATATACCTGTTTGGGCCCTCCACCTAAAAGCTTAGGCTTTTAGGTTGGAAACAACACTATTTATGTCACCAAAGTAATTATTTAATTATTTGCCCCATTTTAAAAAATAAATATAAAAATAAAAACACTAATATTCTTTGACGAATAAAGAGAATTCTAATAAAAATAATATAATATAAATAAAGAGACAACCCAGAGATGATGGACACTATATAATAAAACAGACAATATACAATAAAAAAGAACCATGCACACCTAACAGCATTCTTTGCAGCAGATTAAATTATATAGAAAGCATTATGGTGCAACATATTCACCCAACTGGCAATCAATCAACTATTGAAATCATAAATAATAATAATAAAAATTCTTAACAAGAACATGATGAAAAACTTGTGTCATAAAGCTGACCTGTAATGTTGCATCAGGTCCTTGAGTCCACCAACTAGCACATGCATCAAATTGTTGAGTAATGAACTCACGATTCTGACCCTACAGTGGAAGCAAAATAGCAATAAGAAACATAAAACAATGGAAGGGCAAACTGTGGATAAGTCCTACTTTTCCCATCTAAAAACCCACAAATCATACCATTTCTTAGTAAGACCAAGAAGTACTACTGTTGTAAAATAATTCCCTTTAAGTACAAAATCTCGCAGAATTCGTCTTTTACCTTTTTTGTTCTTATCTTTTGTATAGCTCACATGTACAGGG
Source organism: Liquidambar formosana (assembly GCA_039720395.1). Lineage (NCBI taxonomy): Eukaryota > Viridiplantae > Streptophyta > Magnoliopsida > Saxifragales > Altingiaceae > Liquidambar > Liquidambar formosana. Next base: position 12,284,427 of record CM077830.1, read on the forward strand.
GTTCTCCCCCTTTTTGTTCATGATTAAGAAACTTTTACTTCATCAAAAAAGATATTAGAATCACATTTTTTCCACAAATTGACCATTAGGTTTTAGCCCTAGTATGAATTATTTGAATAGTCAAACATGCAACTAAACAATGTTCACATAAATGAATTATTTGAATAGTCAAAAATGCATCTAAACAAGGTTCGCATAAATTTTCCAAAATTTTTTATCATGAAATCTATTGCTCCAAATATATCCAAATTATTCAAGTTTGTTTGAATTTTTATTTAAATAAATAAAAATATTTAAATGATCAACTTTAAACTTTTTCCATGATATTTTTTTTTTTTTTTTGTTTGAAATTTGAATTCAAAACCAATATTCACCCAAAAAAGCCAACATCAAATTATGATGAAATTAAGAGGGGGAAAATTAAGAAAAATTTAAAATTCTACAAAAAACACAAGAATTTGTGGAATAAATTATTTTTTTCAGCTAATTTAATCATTCCCTAATATGGAAAAAAAAAATGAAGAATCAATGAAGAACCCAAAGAATCGGAAATTCAAGCAAAACATCAACATTTTATTATTTGGCATGATCAGATTGGATCACAACCTTGCAAATTTAAATAAAGTTTGGATTTGAAGGAGGAAAACAAAAAAAACAAAAAAAACAAATTGTTTGTGAATTTACAAAAGTACTTGGTGTGGATAAAAATAACAAAGGAAAAATTATAATGGGGGAAAGGGTAGCCTTAGAATTGCTGAACTTGTATGGAATTATTTTTCGAAGGTAAGACCACATGGTCTTCCAAATAATTGATAAGAGTTCTTGGTCCTTTGAATGGGAAAAGTAGGACATACCCATACTTCTTTCAAAATATAATGTTCTGAGTAATTAATAAGAGTTATTGGTCTTTAAATGGGAAAAGTAGAACATACCCGTACTTTTTCCAAAATATAATGCTGTGTGGCTCAGCAAAGTGAAGTCAATTAACCTCAATCTTTACCTTTAATTGATACCAATCTCAACAAGTATTACAAAAACATTTGACAGATAAAAACTTCTAAGAAGTACACCCAGACGCATTACGACACAAACCTTGTAGACTGCAAAGTTCTCCCCACAGCGAGAATCTATTACTGTAACAGTGTCTGTAGGAACTAGTTTGTGCTGAGTAAATGGCCACCAAATAATATCTCCTGCCTTCTTCGCCATTCCATGTAATCTCTGTATTCTTTCTAAAAAAGCTGATTGCATTATTTCCTTAAGAGAACTAAATACATCTTGAGATTCATCAAACCATTCCATCAGATTGTCTGATAGATCTTGTGGAACAGGTGGCAGCACAAGCACAGGAACCCTAACCAAAAATAACGATAACTATATAACTATAACAGTCCATTTAGAAGAGAAGTACATAGATAAAAACATTAATAGATATTGGAAGCAAATGGAGAGAGAGAGAGAGAGAGTACATAATAATATTATGGGAATATTGCGCTGTGCAAATGTTTGCTGCAAGACCATGCATACTTCATATAATAAGACCATAAAGAATGAAGAACACGTGATAATATCAAGAATAATCAATTACCTATTTCGCAGATAAGACAACAACGGCACCTCATTTACAAGGCCATGATCTTCAAAAACAATGGCAATAACATCGTAACCTCTAAGTATTAAACTCTCATACGCTGAAATTGTTCCTGAAATACCACCTAACCGCCCATCTCCAACAAGAATAGCAGGTAACCGAAAAGGCCTGTCAACATATAATTACTTCATCAAAAAAAATATATATATGGTAAAAATTTTATTTAAGGCCTGTCAGCATATGTAAGAAAGATATGAATTAATAGAAAAAATGACTATATTTCTAACTATATAAATACACCCATGCCATATATCTCTAACTATACAAACACATGCGAACACACACACACACACACACATATGAATGTATGTATGTGCCAAAGAAAGGATGGATGGGTCTATTGTGTGTGTATATACAATTTTTTTTTTTTATGAAGGTGTTTATATACATATATGTTTATATAAACATATTTAAGTGTAAATATATCTGATCGTGCGTGTAAGTTCATAAATATAAATCTATGATGGGACAACGTCATTTTATATGCAAAATGGGGGGTCCATGTACCTTCCAGTAGATTGAGGGAATCCCTTTCAATAGAATGAGGACATCTTATATTAGTAGTAACAAAGAAAATTTTGAGTTAAAAAGTCTTTTCAAACAAAAAATACGCTTACATTTTTTTTTACTCAAACACGTAGCCATTTCGTCTATTCAAATAAAAGTAAAGATATATAACATTTTTCTTTTTTCTTTTTTTTTTTCTTTTTTTTTTTTTGGGACAATAGATAGAATCTACCCTTACCCCTACCCCCCCCCCCCCCCAAAAAAAAAAAATATCAACAAATGGGTATCAAAGCTTCTCCATAAGCTTCAACCCAAAATCAATCACTTAACAAGTGAGGCAAATGCCACTAAGCTACAATGCCATCGGCTAACATTTTTCACAATTGATTCTTTTGAAATTAGAAATCTATGCAGTCTAATGTGGTTAGACACTTAGATCTATTTCAATAGTCTTAATCGATACATTGTCCAACCATTTGTACATAAAATGGTGTTGCTCCATCAATTTTGATAGGGAGGTGCCTATATATATAGTTGATGGAGATCAGTGGCAGCCTGTAAAAGTGTATAAAAGGCGTGGGAAGGAGGGTTCTAAGGCCTAAGCCTTGATTTGGCACATGTTGGATGATGTGGGCCCCACTTGGAGCCTTGCATAATTGGGTTTAGTTAAGTTTGGGGCATGTATGGGGCTGTACTTTTTGGGCTTTCTATTTAGGTCAGTTAGTTAGGTCTTTCTTTTTTTGGTGTAGTCCAAGTCCACTTGGTCCAAGTCCTCTAGCTTCTCTTGGAAGCTTACCTAGTCTCCAAGTTAGCTTGTTTTGGAAGCTAACTTGGTAGCTTGTTTTAAAAGTTTTTAGCCCTTTATAAAGGCATGTAATAGCATATTTTAAATCAATGAATGATATTTACTACAATTGCCATTGGTTGTGAGTTTTCTCTCAATCCTTAAGGAGGTGTGATGCCTTCTTCTCACTAGGAGTGATTCCTAGGACCCTACTAGTGCGAGGCTAGTAGTTATCTTTCCTTTTCCTCCTTTCTCTATAATTTCTAGCAAGCATTTTAACCCAATTCACCCTTCTCCAACCATCAATCCTTCGTCCTAACACCCCAAGCCTTCAAAGACCACCACAAAGCCTTGAACTCACTGCTGTCCAGAAATTCCAGCAGCATACAACCTACAATCCTTACCCAAATCCCACGCCAGACCATCTACAAAGCCTACAACCCTTCAACCTTTGATTTCTCCCTTATTCATCCTACATCATATATATATATATATATATATATATATATCTGTGTTGTGTGTGTGTGTGTGTACATATATACATGTGTGTGCGTAATATATATGTGTGTGTGTGTGTGTGTGTGTGTACTCACATGATATTTATGTTCTTGCACCATAATTGAATTTGGGCCCAGGCAGTTTTCTGCTTGATGACATCAACTCGATTAACACATTCCAAGTGTTCATCCTTGCATGTCTACGGTTTACTATGGGTGATGTTGTAGCACGTAGTGCATTCCAGCTGATTATCAGGATATTTTGGTATCCAGATTACCAAAGTGGTGTAGTACGTAGAATATCATTGATCTGGGTATGGAACACCCATATTAAAGCTACATATAACCAAATTTTGGCAAGGGAGATGATCAAGGGGTTTATTATATAACAGAAAACTAACTTAAAAGGATGTGCAACCTATTAAACATGTGATTTGTATTTCTTCAAAAAATATGAACTTCAGTTTTAAAAATAAACATAATAAGTATAAAGACAAGGATAATTGAGGTTTCCTACCAACTACTTCAAAAACCACAGGGTTCTCAATCACACAATTACCATCTTTTGGAGGTCAAATATATCCGACCATAGCAACTAAACAGAAAAGCCATTCAGATAAATTATAAATGTGCTGGTTCTCCTTCTGCATAACATTATTTGAATTACATTTTGAACATTTCCCCTTCTTTCTTCACTTGACAATAGATCATGGTTTCAAAATTTGGTGACTAGTCATGACTCATGACTAGCCAGCTGAATTTGGACTGGCATCCCAAATCACACTGAGAACTTCTGGCAATTAATTCAGAAGGATTAACCATTCTATATTTCTAATACATTTTACTACTGTGGACAAAATTTGGAGAAAAAAAAATCAGGAAATTTGGTTTCTGAAAAAAAAAATAAATAAATAAATAAAATAATCAGCTATTCAAGTATGGAAAATGCTAAAGAGCCCAACCTTTTTGCCCAAATCTACCTGCCCAACTGACGTGGCAACCCATTATGAACAGTTATTCTTCTGATTAAGCTTTTAATTAGTTAGCCAAGTTGCCACATAAGTTGGGCAAGTAAATTTGAACAAATGAGTTAAGCTATATAGTATTGCTCTTTCATATATAAATGCAGAAACTTGCGAAAAGCATAGTCAACGCTAGTAATTTACACCCCCAAAAATGAGTAAATAAATAAATAAAACCACCAATTTGCAAATTAAAAAACCATGCTATAGCTTTGTCATTATTAAAAGAGGAAAAACATATTCTCTCAATATAATAAGAGCAAAACAACACACTGAAAAGTACGTGCATACCGATACAAGTCGCATTGAAGAGAGCCTGAAGGCCCTGGACTTGCAACTCCACCAGCAGTTTCAATCACACTCCAAACATCCACCTTGTTCTTCTTACCCTCACCTCCACCTTCCAAGCCAATCCCCAAACAACTCTGCAACATCTCCAGCACCGCCAAATCCTTTACAGCCCCCCCTTCCTTCTCTGCCGCTAAATGTGGCGAAATCGCCTCTTTCCAAGCATACATTGTCTTACAAATCAACTCCGATTTCGCCACCACACCCTCCTCACCTCCCATCCTCCTCTCATCATACCACCCCAAATCCCTCAGCCCACTCTCACATTTCTTACCCTCCTCAGATTCAAACTCGCCGCCCAAAACCGCCTTAGCAGCTGGAAGCGACACTTTGAGCGCATGATTCGCGGCAAATAGAGAAATCGGCGGGTTGCGGTGGAGGAAGATTTCGGATATTTTGCGGTGGACGTAGCGAGAGTCAGAATCGTCGGGGAAGCCGGTTTGGATAGGTTTAATGTAGATGAATTTGGTGGGGGAAGGAGAGAGAATGGAAGCCGCGGCGAGGCCAGTGGAGACTAGGGTTTTGCCGATGCCGGTGTTGGAGCCCCAGATGATGTATGTGGGATGACAGAGAGGGAGTTCTAGTGTTGGTGGTGGTGGTGGTGGTGGTGGTGGTGATGGAGTGGTGGTTGAGAGGACTCTGAGGTGGTGGTGGTGGTGGTGGTGGTGGAGACAGGTGATTTTGGAGAGGAGGCGGCGGTGAGAGGTGGTTGTGAAGAGGCCGGAGACTGGAAACATGGTGTAAAACCCCCTGGGGGGGGAGTGGGGAGAGAGATTAACGGCAAAAGTGTGCGAATATTCAAATGCGGAGGGGCTCCGCAGGCGGTACTTACGAGGAGGGAAGAATACAGGTAATGGGTTGGGTTCGAGTTGGCTCAAGCACGGACCACATTTCGAGCTCAAAAAATGTAAACCACTTTGTGTTTTTGCGTCATGGGGCCGACTGCCGTGCTAAGAAGACATTTTGAGTTTCGTTGGTATTTTAATTTGAAAATGCCTCATCTACCACTATTAAAAAGACCGTTACAACAGATCCTCAATGACGTGTATATCGATATGCTTATTTGGCATGCACCATAAAAAGTTTCCTCCAAAATATTGTTAAAGAAGTTTGGCTACAAATTATTTTAGAAATTTTGTTAACTTTCTTTAACTAATGTATGACAATGATGTGGCATGTCACATCACTATCATATAGTATGTCATGTCAATAACAAATTTTTATAATGTTTTTCTTACTTATTGCTCATTTTAAATTTAGCAAAGGTAATTTACCTCCTTCAAAAAATTAAAAAGAATATTAATGAAATTTTTAGTTGGATTTAAATGAGGGATTTAAATTTCAAATTATTTTTTTTATTTATTGGCGTTTAGCGTATCGTTTGAGAGGCTTTAAAAGGATTTTGAAAGATAAAAGTCATTTTCATTATTTTACAAACGCTTGGTAAGCTACTTAAATTGTCTTTTATAAAAAATTATTTACTTTAAAAGGCAATAGCAAAAACTATCAATAATAGCTGTTGAAAATGACGTTTGAGAAAAAGTAAAAATATGTAAGCAATAAAACTGAAAAAATCTTGATATTTATCCATTTTTTTCACAAAATGATTTTCAAAATGTATGTTCACCAAACATTCATTTTCTTCTAAATGTTTTTTTAAAAAATGATCTTTTGAAAACGCTTTTCTCCAAAAGACTTTTTAATTTTGAAATAGTATGTCAAACGCATACAAAAAGGCCTATATTAAATAAAAGAGAATTTTACAAAAACCCAAGCACACCCAAGCAAGAATCCACCCCAGTAGAGGATCTAAACTCTTTTCATTGAGATTGTGATGTAGACGCTGTAGCTGATATCTGAAAGATTATTATCTTTATTTAAATTTATTTATTGTTTTAGAAGTTTTGTAAATACAAATTATAATTTATATTCCTGTATTTTTATGGATATATTATGAGTTAGCCGCACTGTTTCCGCAGATGTTTTAGAGGTTGAATATTTTAAAAATTCATTTTTGAAATAATTTACTTTTACGTAGCTCATAATTTGAACATGTTTATCCTAGCGTGACAACATACCAAAGTCTCGGCCATCGCATTATTTGCATTGTACTCAGGCATCGTTTGAAAGACTAGTGTCTCGAGAACACGCTCCTGTCTCAAGTCACCTATCTTTTGAATGGTCCAATGACCATCCTTTGACGATCCTATAGAATTCTGAAAACAAAACAAAATCTAAGCCACAGAAACATGTAACTACAAAAATACCCCGAAATTCCCACATTATCAAGGACAAAATATCAAACCACTTATGGTTAATTCTAATCCTCTAAGTTACTTACCGTGTCAATAAGGCAAAACTTGTATCCATCCCAACACTAAACCAATTGCACAAGCCTTCTTCACGATCAAAACACGACATGACCGACAAACACTCAATGGACACACAAAAATTACAATTTAAGGTTTTTTGTATGGGAATTTGCCAACACACAAAATGGAACCTAACACCTTTAGTTCTTCAACAACAGAGTAATAATAATTAGGGCATTTTTAAATTTAATGGAAAAATAGTATAGATATAAATGTAAAAAAATCAAGTTCTCCCAATCCCTTTCTAATAGTATAAATAAGCCAAGATCAAGGCCTCCTTTCTCTTGGTATAGATGAGCTCGTTATATTTTACCTTACATTTAACAAAATCTATAAAACTCATGAAAGTACAGAGGTGGGTCTTATATTTGAAAGAAGAGTGAGACTATTGTCACCACATAAAGTATTCAAAAACCCCCATTAGTTTATATTTTTTTAGGTTTTATAAAAAATATAAAAGGTTTTTACAAAAATGAATCGCATTGTTCATTAGAAAACATCATTCTGAACAACTTTGTAGATGAAATTTTTTCCAAAATCTATATTTTAAGCAGACTTTTGGCCATTTACAATCTCTATACATTTCATTTTTCATGAAAAATTGCCAAAAAGTCTACTTAAATGACAAATTTTGGAAAAACTTTCTTCTACAAAGTTGTCCGGAATGATGTTTTCTAGTAAACTATGTGGTTAGTTTTCGTAATTTTTTTTTTTTTTTTTTTATAGTTTTCATAAAACCTTAAAAATGTAAATTAAATGAGGTGCTTAGAATATTTTATGTGATAGCAATAGCCTGACCCTTAAAAGAATAGACGCGTGAGCTAACGCGAGGAACTCGAAAATACGAGGAAGAAAGCTAGGGAGCAACTCAGAGTTTGGATTACAACGGGATCAATTGTACTATGGGATCTATGAAGCGTGATTTTCAACTCCAAGATTTCTAAGATAGAGGGTTTTCTTGTCTCTTCTCAATCTAAAATTGGATCCCTCCAAATGAGACCTCTTGGACCTTTTGTACAGAGTCTCTTGATGTGATATCTTAGGATGGTCTGATATGCAGCAAGTGAGGTAAGGAAGTCGAGCTAGTCAATCCACACTTGCCTTTCCGCTTTTCACTGGAAGCTCTATAATACTTACATTAGCAGAACGACATTCCTTCCAACAGGCCAACTTGTCATAGGGATGATGGGATTGGATGTTGCAAAATATGTTGCCAAGAACACCCCATCTTATATCCCTATCCTTATGACATTTGCCCCTTGTCAAAAACCCCCCAAATTAAGTTAAAGGTTGGCCGCTCTATGTTTGGCGTAGCTGTATCCTTTTAGAGAAGTGTTTTGTTGTAAAGATTTGCATAAAAAAGAGATTGAAATGGAGAGGTTTGATAGTGCTTTATCCCGTCTTGGCAAACCTCCCACATCTTACCACTAAATTGCCAAAGTAGTGAATATTTTTCATCTTGAGAGGGTTTCCCTTTTGGGGTAGCTATTGTCACCATAAAAATTCTTTTACACCTCAATTTAAACTTTTCAAGGTTTTATGAAAAAATATGAAAGGTTTTCATGAAAGCTAATTATGTAATTCACTTGAAAACATCATTTTGAATAGTTTTGTAAAAGTTTTTTCAAAAGTTTTTAAAAAAGTTTACTTAAATGACAAAATTTGAAAAACTTTCTCTTACAAAATTGTTTAAATGATGTTTTCTAATAGATAACGTAATCAATTTTTATAAAAATCGTTTATATATTTCATAAAATCTTGAATAATTGAAACTAAATAAGAAATAGTAAAAAATTTTGTGGTGACAATGGCTGAAAAGAATTTGGTATGGTAACAGTATCATGCTGTTTGCGATCATATGGTTAATGTGTTAACTGTTATTTTATTTTTTTTTTGAGAAAAATGTGTTACCCGTTATTAGATCATACATTATTCATTATATATGATCGCATGATTAACAACACACTAACGGTGTATTTATGCACAACATGATACTATAACAGCACCAGATCCAAACCCGACAGTGGCTGCCCTATCCTTTTTATCCATCGCAAATAAAACAGCTCGTACTAGAGAAATGACAAAATTTAAAGATCAATTCAATCGAACGCATATTCGCACCCTACAAGAAAAAAATGAAAAAAAAAAGGTGGAATCCAAAGGTTACTGGTTCCTAAATCAGTAAATCCCAAATCCTAATTATCCTGAAAGATCCAGATTAGATAAACTAGAGAGAGAAAGTAGAGAGAGAGAGAGAGAGATATAGAGAGAAAATGTCTGGCGCAAGAAGAGCCTGGTCCGATGCAACACCCCTCCTAAGCCAACAACTACATCGCTCCTCCACTTATTCCAATCGCAGCTCTTCCGCCGCCGTCTCTGTCGAGATGGCCACCGCCACCTCCCCCCTCCGCAGCGTCTTCCTCGGCGTCGACGTCGGCACGGGCAGCGCCCGCGCAGGTCCCCTTCATCTCTATCTCTCTCATTTTGCATGTATGTGTGTATATAGATATATATAAAACCTATATAGGTTTGTATGAAGTTTGATGACGCGTTTTGCGGTTTTGAATGATTACTGTTCCATTGCTGAGGTGATCAAGATTGGGTTTCGTTTCGATGTTCACGTTGTATGTTAGATATATCTTCCAATTCTTGTTTCGTAATCCTTTCTTTCTTCATTTTCCAGAATTTATTTACTATTTAGTTTTGTGTTCCCCTCCTTACCTTTCTTTCCCTCCTCTGCACACACACACACATTCTCACGTTTGTGTGTGTATTACTTTGAGCTTCATGTGACTGTCTGAAGGAAATAGTGAAGATGGAATTCAATTTCTTCGGTTAGTGATTCAAATAGAATCTTATTTATTTATTTTTTATCAAACTCCATATTGGCCATTTCTAACTCCTTGAAGAAGCGGGTGGTACCGGTTTATCAAGCCATGAAATTGTTTGAAACTAAACATAAATTAGAGACTTGTATAAGAGTTCAAAGAGTAAAGGTTTCAACTACGGCACAATTCGTTTTAACATTATGGGTTTCATTCGATTTGTTTAGACTTGTGCTATATGACTTTATTTTGTTTCTGTCTACTATTCAATTTGAGTATATTTTCTTAAATTGGCCATTTTTCTTGTAAGTTCATAGGATGTATAGAAAATCAACTCATACGAGTTCCTATAATTAGGGGCAGGCTATTGCCACCACTCAAAATACTCTAAGCCCCCTATTAATTAAATCCCCTCAAATTTTATTGAAAGCGCCCCCCTATATTCCTAAAATACCCTTAATAAAAAATTCTCTAAACATTTTTTCACCCGACCCCCAAACTGTTCGGTTACTCAAAACCGAACATGTCTTATTTGTTCGGACCTATTAGTAACAACAAAGTATATATGTTCAGACCTATTAATAAAAACAAAATATATATGTTCAGCTTTATAGAAAAGAACAATATAAAAATGTTCGGACCTTTAAAACCGAACATTTCTTATTTGTTCCGACTTATAAACATGAATACTCAAAATCCATTCACAGTTACATAAATGAACAATTCTCAATTATTGTATAGTTAAGTTGTTCGGTGTTTTAAAACGGAACAATACAAGCTTGTTTGGACTCCTACAGGTGAACAATATCCATCTGTTCGAAGTTACATAACCGAACAATATCCATTTGTTCGGAGTGGGGAAGCAGAATCAAATAACTTTGTTTGGACTTAGAAGTCGAAACGCATTAAAAGAGTTCGGTGTTACAGAAATGAACATTGTAAACATGTTTGGAGTCGAGAAACTGAACAAGGCAAAATTCAACATATGAAAAACTTAAGTTAAATTCGATAAAAAATATATAAATACTTACCTTTTAGTTGCTAATATCATCTCTATCAATGCTTTTCTTGTCCATTATTCAATATAATATAAGAAACACTAATTTTTTATATAAATATGGATTTAGTGTCAAGGTTGTTAGGGTTTGTGAGAGCATGAAGTCTATAGATGGTGTAATATTTTTGGAGTTGGGGATAGAGTGGGGTGGGGCTAGGAAATTTTTTAAGTTTTTAAGTAGACATGTCCTTATTGGTAAATTTACATTTAAATATGAAGAATTTAACAAATTATTTTAAATAATGGGGGGCTTAAAGTATTTTGAGTGGTGGCAATAGCCTGGCCCTATAATTATTTATAGGAGGAGGCTACCATAGAAATTGCTCTCCCCCCCCCCCCCCCTCACTACTTTATTATCCTCACATTTTGCAATAAGCACCCCACCATATTCCCAAAATACCCTTTTAATTAAAATCTAAAGATTATATCCGCCCCACAACCTCGTCTCACTTATAACCACCCTCTCTCTCTCGTCTCTGTGTTTGGATGCCATAGCTGACGCCATTTCCTTCACGACACACTGGAATTGCAAGCATACACCATAAATCGTATGTCATCTTGCCAGAGTGAGTGACTAATTTTCATCCACCACACTCCTGTATCACTCCCCCTCTCCCATCTCTCTGTTCTATTATGGGTTGGACAATGATAGTCACTGCAACAATGACCATACATCGGAAAATGCCTCTATTTTTGTTTTTATTTTTATATTATTTTGGTATGGCTAAAGTTCGTCGTGTTCGGTCTTGCGAATCCAAACTTGTTGGATACATTTAGATGGTGATGTTCGAACACTTTAAGGTTGTTCGTAACTCCGAATGGATTTTTAAGTGTTCAGCTTTATAAATCCGAACAAGTGTTCAAACTTTCAAAAATAAATGATGCAAAGTTGTTCGGATTTATAAAGCTGAACACTTAAAAGGGTGTTTAGAGTTACAGAAATGAACAATCGTGTTTGATCATCATTATCCGAACTTGTCCAACAAGTTTGGATTTGCGAAACTGAACATGACGAACTTCAGCCCTAAAAGGAAGAAGGTAAAACTCGACAAAAATGGTCAAATATGCATTTTTTGTTACTATAATCATTCCTAACATTGCTTTGCTCGTCCATTCTTCAATATAACATGAAAACACTAATTTTTAATGTGTATATGGATTTTGAGTTACTGTTGTTAGGGTTTGTGAGAAAATGAGGTTTAAAGATGAATTTGTGTATTTTTTTTGAAGTTGAGGTGGGGTAGGGGTAGGGATAGGGGTGGCGGTGGGGATTGGAAAATTTCCTTTCAGTCTTTTTGTAGACATGCTCTTAATGGTAAATGTGCATTTGGATATAAAAATAATAACCTTTTATTTTAATTAGTGGGGGTGTAGAGTACTTTATGAGGTGGCGATAGCCTGACCCTTATTTATATTGTGTGTGAGGTTCTCACCTTATTGCAGCACTATTCAGATTGTGGCCTAGCAATTCACGTAGTTTTTATGTTGTTGTATCTTTAATAAACAATTAGGGCCAGGTTGGGCAACCAAATGAAAATTAAACAGTTTTAGTTTATTTTATATAGTATTGAAGGCAAAAATCCATCACTTTGAATGGAAGAATTCAAAAGAATAATAGTTATAATCACAATGAGAGTGGAAATTCAAAATCATGGGATTTCATGAATTTATAAAAATCGTTCTTATAACATCAACTATAGTGATGCCTCCGAATTTTTTGAAATAGTCTTATTCAAGGTGATGAATTTGTGCCTTCAATACTATGTTAAATATACTAAAATTGTCGAATTTCTATGTGAATGCCCAAATGGGCCCTTAAATTGTTTTAACTTCAAATCATTATTATATTATAGTGTGTTTTGGTATGTTATTTTTTATTATAAATATTTATATACTCCCACATCCAACAAGACACCCTCTTCAAACATTACAATTTGTTTACTTAATTCCTTTTTTTTTTTTTTTTTGGCTAAGATTGTTTACTTAACTCTTGCTGCTTCATGTAGGTCTGTTCGATGAGAATGGGAAGCTTCTAGGTTCTGCTAGTAGCCCAATACAGATTTGGAAAGAAGGCGACTGTGTTGAGGTGATAAAATTTGGACTTTGTTGGTAGCAGTAATGGTTCTCGAACATGTTGGAGAATTATAATAAAAGCAACAATTATTAAAATTCATGTTATCTTAGGTTAAAATTCATAACATATTCTTTTCAAAACCAGCAATCTTCGACAGATATCTGGCATGCAATTTGTGCAGCTGTAAAAACAGCATGCTCCCTTGCAAATGTTGCCGGGCAAGAAGTGGCAGGTTTGGGATTCGCAGCTACTTGTTCTCTAGGTTTGTAATCTTCAACTGATGTGCACGTTTTTCAAATAAAGATACATCATTGTATGAGTTTTTTAATCTATACACAATGTGGATTATATAGTTAAATATTTTTGGACAAATGGTTTCCATGTGCAGTTGCTGTGGATGCTGATGGCTCTCCCGTTACTGTTTCTTGGAGTAGTGACTCAAGAAGAAACATTATAGTATGGATGGACCATAGAGCTGTAAAACAAGCTGAAAGGATCAATTCATGTAACTCACCAGTATTACAGTACTGTGGTGGATCTCTTTCTCCTGAGATGCAGCCACCGAAGGTCTTAGGCAGCAACTCCTATCCTCTTATGGTTTTTCGTACTATGCTATATTGTTTTGTATTTTTAAAAAATACTTAGTGTACACTGCATCTATTCTACATTAAAGGTGGTCTCACATCTCCCTTATTTATTAAGATCTATTTGTTATTTTACTTTGAATCTTTTCCCGGCTAGAAGTTGAATATATTCATGTTTATCGTCCTTGAAATTCAAATGCTCGACTGCATAACAAGTATACTCCTATTTCTGCCTTTCTGTGTTGGTTGCTGACACCAGTGTCTATATCCATAATTCCATAGGATGGATTTTTCTTTGATGGTTGCTGCATGAAAGGCCTCATAATTTTGTTGGACTCCTGTGTATACATCCTTTTTAAAATAGAAGTCCTGAATTAACATGTATATATTGAGGCGCTAAGGCTGTAAATTGGAGATTTTATTGCTAGATATTGTTGTGTTCTTATCTTGTCTTTATTAACTAATCTTTGCCAGAAAGGGCTCTAAATTTAGTTTTGTCTTTTGAGTTAAAATTCTACACCCATTTCTCTTCTATGAGTAAACAATGTAGCACATTTTATTTCCTTTTTCAAGATGGTTCAAGAACTACCTTAAGTGATAATATTCAGAATTTTAGGAAAAAAGTCAAAAGAAGAATATGTTGACGAAAGAAGATGAAAGAAACAAGAAGATAATTAAATTTGAAATAAAAGGTCTAACACGACATCGGGAGCTAAGAAGAATCGACACCGACATGTGACACGAGTCCAACACAGCGACACACCAATATGGCCAATCTTTAAAAAACTAGGACACGGCACGGCAATATAGATATATAGTTTTTATATAAATAGTTGATAGTTCCATTATACATATCAAAAAAGAATTAAAATCTATGTAGATATAAAAGGACATAATGAGTTAGAAGTTATAAGTTATAACAATGGCATTTAACTTTCAAGCATAATTCCATTTTCCACACAAAATATTAAAAACAAATTCATCATCAATTGTCTTATTCCAACAATCAAATTGCACAAAAGACGCCCCCTACCATGTTGCAGGCATCTCCTGCATGTGTCAGCAGAGTGTTGGAGCTATGTCTTGACCGTGTCAAGCAAAATAAAAGAGTTAAAAATTACGGACACTTCCTAGGCGTGTTGGACTCTGCATTTTCAGCTTTTTTGGAGTGCCGGTGTTTCCTTATATTGGGAGTTATGATTGATGTGAACTTTAGAGCTATTACTTACATGATGGTAATAAATTGTTGTTTTTTTAATATTAGGATTTCGGCCTTTTTAAATTTTTGTCTTGGTCTATATTTTCTCATTTATTTGATAATTCTTTCATGAAGCTTAAGGATAGAGCGAATCAGTACTAAAAATTGCACTATTGTTTTCCATCCTCTATCCTCTGAACAACCTGGTTAAGCATCTCAATTACAAATGGTGAAGAGTGGAAAAGAAGGGGTTTGCCTTGGGCATATCGTTTGAAGGGGAAATCATCTTATGGCAGTATTGTTTACTAAAATCTATGAGGATGCTAATGAAAGGTGCGCACGCACACATATGATGGTCCAAAGTATGTAAATATACTAACATCAACCATATAAATTCCAAGTGGAGTATCAAAATACAAAATATAGTGTAGTAGTAAATTAAACATTCGACAAGGGAATTCATTGTTCCTCGTGCAGTTACATAGTCAAGGCCTTAGCATATTCTGTGAAATATCATGTTAGTCAAATCAAATTGCATGAATCAAATGAAGGAAACAAAATATATCATAATAAAATTAGGTGAAGACTCCGCTAAAAGCTTGAATGCATCGCTCTGTGTGTTTGATTCGCTATTGACTCAAAAGAAAAAAGAAAAAAACATTAAACTTATTAGAAGTATTATTGCAGTTGTTTTGGATAGTTTTAACTTGTGAAAAGCTAAAACTGAAGTAGTTCTACGGTTTAACCAGAAAAATGGTGCTGCTAGATGAGCCATCGAAAGACTGGTGTGACTGATTAAAGGAATGGGGGATTTCCACAAATTTGAATCTGTGGAATTACCAAACACAATGATTTAGGATAGCCCATGGCAATGTTTTGAAAATACTATTAAATAAGGTAAATGTTGAATTACTAGCAGCACCAAATGCTAAATCCAGATTTTTTTTTTCTTTTTTGGGTAAAATTTTTTAAAATTTTGTATCCTGATATTAGTCAGTAAGGTAGTTAGGTTCTTTAAAACATTGGTGGTTCATTTAATATATTATTTCTATCATATTTGACTATTTCTTAAATGCATGCTTTCTATGATTTTTTGTAGTCCTCTATGGATTCTATTTGATACAGACTATTTTTGCAGCTTTTATGGGTGAAAGAAAATTTGCAAGAATCTTGGTCAATGGTATTTAGGTGGATGGACTTGAGTGATTGGTTGTCATATAGGTACTTTGATTCTGCTAGTCCTTCATTATTTGAACCTTCATGATGTCCAGACATATTTCTTGTTCACAAATTAAGTTGGTTTTTGCTTTGATGAATTTATCTTGATTTTTGTGCATTTTTCTAGAGCAACGGGAGATGATACTCGGAGTCTGTGCACAACAGTGTGCAAATGGACATATCTTGGTCATGCACACATGCAGCAATTCAATGAGAAAGATTCCCGAGATATGGAGGCTTGCGGATGGGATGATGACTTCTGGGAAGAGATTGGCTTAGGTGATCTTGTAGATGGGCATCATGCTAAGATAGGTATGCTCATATGATTTCCTTTGTATATTTATCTTCTTAATTGATGCGACTTTGGGACAATCTGAGCATAGAGAAAATTTAAATTCCCAATATTTTCTTTACAATTGATATATTTGGAGCTTCTGTTGACTGGGAAGTGAATAAGAACATAAGTACTTGTTAGTGAATTAGGTTTGTCATTGTCCAAAGATCAATATTTAAATGCCCTGACTCCTTTTTCGTAGTCTCCATTTGAATCTCAGAAGAACAGGGGAAAGGAATTGAAAATGATTGAAAATGCGTAGAAATAATGTCTATTTTAAGCACTTTCCTTTCCACTTCTTTCCCTCATATTTTCTGAGATGAATTGGAGCCTCAAGAATTGAGGAATTCCTTTATCTTCTGTTATTTAATGCCTTACACTTTTAACATATATCGATTTAATTTTTTCTTCTTCTTTTTTGATATAGTGTTTGTTTTCAATTTTTTCTTTCCTCTCATAATCAACTGCCAAGGGTAGCTCATTGATGGCTCTCTACCTTTGTGAGGTTCTGAATTTTGGATAGCAAATCTGAATCACATGGTGATGAGGAGCGACCTTGGGTTGGAGTGGGATTTATCTACCAGACTCACATATAATTGAGGAAAAATGACATATAGTTGAGATAAAAATGAAAATTGCTTAACATGTAAAAGCGTTGCTTAAGTAGCAATTTTGGTGAACTCATTTTCATTCCGTTTGTCGCCTACATATTCCTTCCCAGACTCCTACTTTTTCTAGTGAACTAATGGCATTATGCATTTACAAATGATGACCACTTATGCATATTGTTTCCGATTCCTTTTCAAGCAGAAATATACAGGCAATTATGTTAAATCATTCAAATTGTATCTTGACTATTCAGTGAAGTTGTGCAAATTATAAAGTTGACCCTATAAAGGAAGATGATTTTAAAAGGAATAGAATCATGGTCCTGGTATTAGAATTCCTCAGTCTAATAGGGGTGGGGGTGTAGAGTGCTAACTTCTAAATGAAGGAAAGCACAAATATCTATTTCATAAAGTCCTCAAGAATGATGGAGAAGAATCAAACACTGTTTAAGCTGTGGCAATATTGGCCGATGCAGTTGGTAGATTTAGAGAGTAAAAATCTTGGTGATCCGGCAAAGGCTGTGTTTCAGCAGGGGTATTCTCATACTCATATAGCAAGGAAGTGATGGTGGTAGAAGGAATTGGAACTAAAGAAAAGACCAGTACAACGCTGATAAATAAATAAATAAATAAAAAAGACCAGTACAACCACACGCATAGCCCTTTGATGCAGTACAAGACTAGATTGATGTTGTATGTGATTGTAATGGTGGGTTAAGGCTTGTGATTTTAGGATTTTGAGGGTGACAAAAGAGTAGTAGGCTTTGTAAATGAATTAGAATTGGAATAGGTCAAGGTTTAGAGATAAGAAGTTGCTGGAATTTCAGAAAATAGGTTGGTTGCTGGAATATTTGGACAGCAACTACTTTAGGATGTAGGATGTTAAGGTGAAGGCTTGTGTCGTTTTGGTGCAATGGCCCACCCTTATAGACTAGAAAACTTGCTAGGCAATTACAAGCCTTCTAAAAATAAGACTAACTAATATATAAATCAACTAGGACTTAAATTCTTCTGAAATAGAAAGTTTTTAAACTATTTCTGGACTCAAACTAGCAATTAACACAAAATTGAAGCTTAAAGAAATAGAAAGCCTAAATTGTAAATTTACCAAAATATCCCTACATAAAATAAAATCATTCCCAAACAAAGAACATCCCAAATAAACCCTAATAGTCCCTGTCTTCTTAGCATGCTCTGTGTCACCCTTATGCATATTTTGTCAAATATTCAATAATCCAGTAAGTCTGATTAGTTGGGAAAAAGAAAAATAAAGACAGCCAATAGAAGCTGCTCTGGATGTTCTGCATCCTATGTTGTTTTTCCCCTTGTTATCATATATCTAGAGAAGTTTTTACAGGTCCATCATTAGTTCACTATACTTACATGTAAACTTTAAATATAATAATGATCCACTTGTCTCATATGATTGCCATGTCAAGAGTATGACTTCTTTTACTACCATTTGCAAATCTTGGCTCAGTTTATTACTTGACAATAAATAATTTTAACAGGACGGAGCGTAGCTTTCCCTGGTCATCCTTTGGGTTCTGGTCTAACTCCAACTGCGGCAAAGGCAAGAAATTTTGTACTGAAGAATTCACATTGATTTCACGTGGAACTCCCTAGACGTCCATGAACAAAGCACAAATTGTTTTAGTTACAAGAATATGAGTGCATCCTTTTTCCTCGGGCTTTGGATGCTGATTTTACAAGATATCATTTATACCTATGTTGTGGCTAGTTTTTTATTCTTCTGAGTGATTTGAACTTTCAGGAATTGGGTCTGGTAGCAGGAACTCCTGTGGGGACTTCGCTGATTGACGCTCATGCTGGGGGTGTCGGGATAATGGAAAGTGTGCCTGTTCTAGATTCTAAAACTGAAGGTTATCGATAGCTTTATCATTTTTTTACCTTTGTCATAAATTACTCACTGAACCCAAAGCTAATGTCTTTCTTTTTTAACAAAAATGTTACAAGCTCAGGGTATGATGATGAAGCTATATGTCATCGTATGGCGCTTGTCTGTGGAACTTCTACATGCCATATGGCTATATCACGGAACAAGATGTTCATCCCAGGGGTCTGGGGACCATTTTGGTCAGGTACACTTCAAGAATTTTGTGATCAGTGTTTGGCTTAGAGGACTTTGAACATATTGTGGCTTTTTGAGAGTTTATCTCTTGCTTTGAATGGCAAAACCTACTGGAAATATGGTAAAGGTGGACTACATTTTGGACCAGTGGTAGCACAAACTCATGTAATTAGACATCTGTAAATATGTCCCCTTTTTTTTTTTGTTTTTTTGTTTTTTTTTTTTTGTGGCAGTAAATATGTCTTTTCATCTGATCTATTGTTCTCCTTTTTTGTCTTCTCCAAATTTGTGAAAAAAATTTGTTTTTTATTTATATATTTATTTTTTAACACCTCTTGATTCCCATTTTTGCTAAAGTGTTCAAATTTTTAGGTTCTTTCCCATGTCTAATGTTGCTAAATAACAAATTAATAAAAAAAATTGGCGATAGCAAATTTAAATATTGAAATGATGGTCCATTGTTCGAATGGTACCTTTTCAGTATTATGTGAAGGACAAAATAAGTCTCATTTCCATGACCATCTGTTTGGATATTTGTAGTTCTGTAATTGATGCGTGTGGCATATAGCCATAGAGTAAATATCAATGTTGATGCCCCTTTTTGTTTTTCTGTTTGTTTAGCTATGGTGCCAGAATACTGGCTTACTGAAGGTGGGCAGAGTGCTACTGGTGCTTTATTGGATCACATAATTGAAAATCATGTTGCTTCTCCTCACCTTGCGAATCGTGCTGCTTCTCAAAGTGAGATATTGTTTACTTAACTTAGTTTACAATAAATAGATTGTTAAGATAAACTTGGTCAGTGCTCTTTACTTACCCATCTAACTTAGGTATTTTCAATCTTCTAGATGTTTCTCTTTTTGAACTACTGAACAAGATATTGGAATCTATAGTTCATGACCTGAAGTCTCCATTTCTTGCTGCCTTGACTGAAAATATACATGTCCTTCCTGACTTTCATGGAAACAGGTAAAAAAGTATAGACGGAGCGTGATTTCTCTGGTCATAGTGCCTTAACATTGTTCTGAAATTTAAGCTGCTAAGTTTGTAATGGATCAGGTCTCCCATTGCAGACCCAAAAGCAAAAGGAATGGTCTGTGGCTTAACACTTGACACAAGTGAGAAACAGCTGGCACTTCTATACCTTGCCACAGTACAGGGTATTGCATATGGTACACGTCACATTGTGGAGCATTGCAATGCCCAAGGTCATAAAGTAAGAATGCATGCTTCGTTTATTAAATTAATTTGTAATAAAACTTGTTACACTTTAAGCTTATCAAAGTTTTATTTTATTTTTATAATTATGCTTTATTACATTATAGGAAGGATAAGTATTGTTATTACTACAAGTATTAAATACTTGAATTTTGGAAGACTCTTCACACTTTTGGTCGCCAAAAAATAATTTACATTTCAGTTTTGATAGTACTGCAATTATTCAAGCCTCCATTTATCTCTGCTATTTTGAAACTACCATGGAAACAAATTCTTGGGATAAGAGACGAATTGTATTAATCATTTAGATAAAAGACTCCTCCCCTCCCTTTTTTTTGTTTCTTTGGGATAAGAGACTAATTGTAGTAATGAAGAAATAGAACATTGTGGACTAGTAATTCAACAAAGCCAAGACTTTTCATTTTGTCCACAAGTTTCCTTCTCCATTTCTGAAAATATCTTACCTCTAAAATTCACCACCTCCAAATATTAATCTATTTTATGTGGTAATTCTCTTTCCGTGTAGATTTAAGTAAATTTTTTATGGAACGCTACATCAATCAATCAAAAAGATTATATAGATGTTAGCTCTCTTATTCTAATGTTAATATTTTTTATTTTTTGTAAGTGGAAATAATATATTGTGTCATTAAGCGCAACATTTACAAAGATGCAAATAAAGAAGATTGAAAAACAGCCACACGGTTCAGAAAGCTGTCCACTGGAATAATGAAGCAAAGGATCACATATTTTATAAATCCTCCACACTCAAGTAGCACAACCCTTTGAACTTACAGCTATCACCCCCAAACATCTTTGTATGACGTCCTGCCTGACATTGTCAGGAGTAACCCCTTGGAACTAAGACTTCGGGCAAGTTGATAAGAGCAAGCACCAGAAAAAGATGTTAGAGCTAATGTGTATTTAGTTTCATCTATATTTTTATAGGAAAATTCTAGTTGGGTGTGCTCAAAAGTGAAGAAAAATTATAAATTTATAACCATACATTATGCTCTTAGTTATATATTCTCTTAAGGAATTATATGTATTTGGAAGTTGGTTTTGAGGAAAAGTTTTTTTTTTTTCTTAAAAAAAAATCTAAATGAAAATATCAGGCAAAGAAAGATGATAAGAAAGAGAGTACTAGGGATGGTCAGATGACTCAGATCAAAGAATCTGATACATTCCATGAGGAGACGCCACTTAATTCGTGAATAAAATGGACTTTGGCTTTGCTTTACAACCTAATATGCTACCACATTACTATTCATAGGTACGCTCTTGTAGGAGGGCAAGAGGTGAACTGTTTGAGTTAATAACGTCCAAGTTGATGAGATAGCAGAAGGGTGCTACAGAAAGAAGAACAAGGTACAGGGGAGACGTTTGGGTTTGGTAGTAGGGAGAGGATCCTGGGAGTGGGAATGCTTTTGGCCCTTGTGTGAATCCTGGTAAATGAGCCATGGATGACCTTTTATAAAAGAATTCAAGCCTCTTATGTGGTAGAATTGTATAGTTGAGTTCTCTAACTAATGGGAGACCTTCCCATTCATGGTTCCTATGGATTTTCATAGCTGTAGGCCCATGAGCTCATTCAATGAGTTAACATTGTGTGTAGCTTGTGTCTAATGGACAATATGGATCTCGTCCCCCCATAGTGACCAAGGTGGGCTGTGTGTGGTCCCGTTTATGGGATGAGCTGCTCGACTAGCTTAATTAGTCCTTGATCTATCCACCAATCCAAGACCCTCAAGCTTACCCCAAAAGAATTGGCTAAGGTAGCATGTTTCAGCACCCTGACCCACATCAAGTCTTAGTTAGGATTCCTTGTGTTCTATGACTTGCTTGGGCAAGCTTGTGAGTGTCAGTGTGTAAAGAAAAGCAATGGGCCTAGGTGTTAGATTCCTCATACCCTTGTTAGACCCTTGTTATCCTGATAACTAAAATTATTCCATTGAATGAGAGCCTTAGGCCCTCATAAGCTTCTATTAAAGGAGATAGCCTAATTGAATTGAGATTCCACATGTTAGCCCCTTGTCGAATATTTATACTGTGTAAACAATTACCCAACCTATTGAGGTTCACAAGCTTTAGGTTCAGAAGCACTTTGATAAGGCTAAATATGTATTGGTGGTGGATGGACCAAGATTGCATCTCAATCACTTGGCTAGCATTATTACAATGGCTTTTTATCGGGATAGTCAGGAGATTGTTAGGAAGGACCTGTTAAAGGTCTTTGAGGGATTTTATTAGAATGGAGTGATTAACAAAACAAGTAAATAACTGATGCCACTTTCATCTCTCTGATTTTTAAAACTAAGGAGGCGGTTTGTATTAGAATTTCAGACTTATTAGTCTAGTCACATCCTATATGAAATTTTAAGGATGATATTATTTTTCAAACTCAGGGAGCTTTTGTGAACGAAGGGCAAATTTTGAATGCAGTTTTGGTTGCTAATGAGGCGTTGAGGATCATAGGAAAGTGCTAAGGAAGGTATTGTCTTTAAGGTTGATTTTGTTGGAGTTTATGATCGTGTGAATTGGAGGTTTTTGGATCATGCAATGTTTAGAAAGGAATTTGGGTTTAACTAGAGAAGCTGGATTAATTGTTTTCTCAGATCTTCTAATTTTGCAATCTTGATTGACGGAGAGGCAAAAGGCTGGTTTAGTGCAACTATGGGGCCTTTTGGGACTGTGTTGATTGCTTTTCAGTTCCTTCATCACCATTCCTGGTTCTAATTCTCCTTGTTTTATTATTTGGGATTCAAAGGTGCCAAAGCCAAAAACTACATTTAAGACTGGAATGGATCATCAGATATAAGGCGATCAACTCAATCCTGCTAGCTTACCCTGGGATTACCTCAAAATGATTGGGGCTTGGGGGCATTCCAGACCAGTAATTTAAAAAGGATATAAAGTCAGCACAAGGCAAATGGCCCAACTGACTTTCCAAACCACACCCCCTCAATCCAACCTCAAATAGGCAGTATGCTCCACCAATACCTCATCCTCTGGCCTCCACAAACTGTTCATGGAGGATTGGGGCAAAGATCAGTACTCCATTTAATTTTTCTAGGAAAAAAGTTTGGATTGTTAAATGAAGTTATGCTTGCGCATTTAATAGTATAGAAAAATATAATACTTGATGAATGAAGCCATTTAGATTTAGATAAACTTAAAAACTTAGCAAAGAAAATGTATCTGTTTATTAACGTGTGCATGATCAGCTGGTAAGGTATCCGATGTGGTCGGCAGACACTGCTACAAAAATCCTTGACCAGTCAGGTCCAGGTTAATAACCAGCTTGCAAATAGCTTACATGCAAAATGAGTATGTATGCATATATGTTCTTTGGTATTATATATTGCATGTAAATCCTCTATTATGTTATGTGTTTTGATGATTTTAGGTAAGGTCTGCTTGATCATTGAGCTGTTGACTGCTTTCTATACTGTTCATTTTTCAACACTTGTTATCCATTTTTCAATATCTGCTTCTTCGTGTACCAGATTGATACACTACTTGCATGTGGTGGCCTTGCAAAAAACCCCTTGTTCATTCAAGAACATGCAGATGTCATTGGTATCTCTCTCTCTCTCTCTCTCTCTCTCTCTCTCTCTCTAAATTTTCATGTATGTGAGTATTGAAACTCTCAACAATAAGTGAATAATGACTTTTCTATGTTAGGAAGATTGTTATTATTGTTATCATTCTTTTTAGCATGAACTCGTATTTCTTTTAGTTATTCTATAATTGGTTGGATTGTCTCCCAAAATCACGCATTTTGCATGTGAACCTCTGTACTTTACTCATTACCATGGGTTGGGTTGTTAGTTCAGTTAACTGAACCCTATTTTCCCCTATATCTGGTTATTAAAATCATTTATTGACCAACTAAACAAATTATGCACGCTAATGAATCCTCCTTAATTAATGAGGTCTCTGGAGTCAGTAATTATGTATTAGAATATACATTTAAGAATTACTGAACATATTATGACGAACTTAAGGCTTACTTGTTCATGACTGGCCCAGGTTGCCCAATAGTTCTTCCAAGAGAAAGTGAGTCTGTGCTATTGGGTGCTGCCATTCTCGGTGCTGTTGCCGCAAAGAAATATTCTACTCTCAATGAGGCCATGAAAGCACTAAATGCAGCTGGTCAGGTATACATGACAGTTCTTGCTCATTGTTTTTTTTTTTTTTTTTTGTTATATATTTATTTGTATAGTCATATGAAACATAATCCAATCATGCTGGTGTGAAACTAAGAGTCTTATTCCTTTGTAGGAGTGTTGATCTGTGTATCTTTTTTATTTAGTTTCCTCAAATTATTTGTTTCTTTCATCTCCTCGACATTGATTGTACGAAGAAAAATCTGGACAGCTAGGCAGGCCTGCCTGCTCTAAGGGGTCTCCAGGTACTCCGAAGTTGGTGCACAGGGGGTGGTATATGCATGCAGTGATGCTCTTGAAGGCTGGGGACAATGGTCCAAGGTCTAGCACAATAATCAATAATGGAGGTGGTTGAAGGTGGGAGATGACATGACCTAAGTGAAAACAACAAAGGTCAGGATGGTTGGCAGTGGTTCAGGCACAAATCCTCCGATGATTGTCAATCTCAGGTAATAAGAGAGAGAGAGAGAGAGAGAGAGAGAGAGAGAGAGAGAGAGCTCAGTTCAAGGAGACTCCATTACCTCTTCTTGATGTCATCAGGGCCCTTTTATAGAGGGAGTACATCCCTGGGTTAGGATCAACCCGGGTTAGAGAGGTAACTGTCTAATCAGTATCATTTCATGGGATCAATTACACTCGAGCAAATTAAGAGCGGAGGTTGGTTCTCAGGGTCCAATAACCAGGCCCCTAGGTAGGGCTTTCAGTCGATATTTTTGTTATGGGTACCACGCATCACTCTGAAGCCTTGTATTCCTCTGTAACCTGGTGGGTTGGTTTTATCCCACACAACTTTGCCAACTGAGCCGCAATAATCTGACTTACTAATGGACAAAGAAAACCATAATTAGAGACTTCTGCTTTCCCAATGTAACTAGAATGGTAAGAGCAGCAGTGGCAGCCATGAAAATTGACGTAGTAAGGGATGGGTTCTTTTGTTTGTGCCAAAATCTGGTACCAAATAACACCTAAAGGTCCTTGGTCATCTACTCATCTACAAGTCCAACCAAAAAAATTGAAATATTGGACCAATTATATTTAACAATAAATTTGAATGAGAATCTCTCAATTCACTACAAGATATCAGCATGCGTGTGTGACCACACAAATCTGACCTGCAATGAAGGATTTAGCAACAATAACAAGATAGTGTTGACAGGTCCCTAGTGTGCACACAAAACTAAAATTAAGGATTTGGCAAAAAGAATATTTATGGTCGCAATAGGTTTGATTTGTGAACGAGAAGGTACAAGAGTGAGAGGAATGTGGTGAAGTGCATAAGAAAATTAATACCAATGATTTATTGCAAAGGAGGAGACCCTTATTATTTTTTTTCTCCCCAATTGTGTATCATGTGTAAGATGGAGGAAGAAAGTGCGGATCATCTCTTTCTCCATTGCCAAGTGGCTAAGGGACTTTGGCAGTGGCTTTTTCAAAGGGCTGGGGTGTGTTGGGTTCCCCCGGGGTCATGCACTAGTATGTTTGAGATAGACTATGGTGGCTTTGGGAAGATTAAGAGGGCATTTACTCTTTGGAGGTGTGCTATTATGGCCATGTTTTGGGTTATTTGGTTAGAAAGGAATGCTAGAATTTTTTAGGATCAATTTGAGATGGATGATGAGTTATGGGAGCGTGTCTCTTTTTTAGCGTCTTTTTGGGCTTTGGCTTCTGAAGACTTTGTTGGAATTCCATTATTTATGATTAAGCAAGATTGGAAGTCAGTTTGTATTTTGTAGTAGTTTTCTTTTATTCTGTTTTTGAATTGTGTGAGGACACCTTGTCCTCTTCCTGTTGTACTTTGTTGTTTTCTTAATAAAATCTTCTCGTTGTTGTTGATCAAAAAAAAAAAAAAAAAGTGGGGTTTCTTTCTAAACCCTTGTCCTTTTGTACAATTATTAAGTTGTTTTCTCTAGGGCCGTTGTCTAGTGCAATGGTAAGTCTTGGGCTACCAAGCACAAAGATACAAATTTGAGTCTTGAGAATGGCACTCTGTACTAAAAAATTAAAAGTTAGGACCGCATCCAACTCACTTCTCTCAGGACCTCACTTAGGAGTACTGACTGGGAAATGGCCTTATTACTATATTGTCCTCACTTTAAGTGGTAAGGGGATAATTTTTTATTGATTAAAACTCTGTTGTTTCTCACTGTTGGATCCCATAAGAGATCAATATACATAGAAAGGCATAGAACTCTTAGTTTTACACCAGGTGGTGTGGGAGCTTGCCTATATTAAAGATAGGCAAGAAGGTGGAAAAGGTTTTCAAGACTTGAATAGTTAAACCTCTGTCTTGGGTGAACCTCCAACAGAGTTTACTTTATAAGCAAGCTGGCTGGCATCTTCATTTTGCTAGTTATTAGGAGGTATTGAGAATTGATGTGTAGTTCTTATAGTCAAACTGTAAGGAATTGAGGTAGAGAAAAACTACAATGCGGAACATAATGAATAACAAAAATTCAGACTCAATTCCTTATAACCCATGAATCTGATTGTGGTTCATACAAAACAAAACTCTAACTAGAAGAAGAGGGTTATTACTTACAATTGGTCCTTAAGACGTATAATTGAACAACGAATAAGCAGCACAAGTGTCCTACCTCCACCGTATTCACACCAAGTAAAAGTCTTCAGTTGTTCTTCAAGTTCTTCTTAGGGTTTGCTAGAAGAGGAGAACTAGAAGAGAGAGAGAGAGAGAGTGGCTTCTCACTAGGTTCAGCTAAGGAGAGAGAATGAGAGTGAATTGTGTGCTTGCTAACAAGTGCTAGTTGCATATATATAGCAAGCCACCTAGGGCTGACCAAGGGAGGATTCCCACCTTGTGTGGGATTTGCAACTTCTTAAATTTGCATTCTCACCCCTCTAACTTACATCTAATGCAAGTGTGGCTTAGAAAAACTTTTCTAAATACACTCTTGCCCATTCTCTCACAACGTAAAGTTTCACTTTGCTTATTGGTGTATGACCCATTGGGTTTACAACATCTAGTAGTAAGTAGTAGCACATAGAGTGCTCAATGGAACACTTTCCATTAAAGGTCTGATTGGAACTCCTTCCAATTTCTTAATTGATGATAACCAACTTATATCAATTAAAGATTTTACTAACCATGAGTAATATCTAGCAATGGCTCATGGTGTAATCCTAAATGAAGTGAAGATAAATCAAATAACCCTTCAGTTACAGTTAAGGTTACAATTATATCATTTCATCAACACAATGTCTCTGATTAAACTAATAGGACATGGAAGTCTGTCAAGTCCCCAATGCAATACTTTTATACTTATTCTCAAATATCAACTCAAATGATGCACTATGAAAACTCCCTTTCCATAGTCATCCTACCATAGCCATGGACTTACATGAGTTATATTAGTGAATGCTATGTGAGACATTCTCTTTCTTTTACTGAGAGTGATAGATCCCTTGTTGATCACTCAGATGCCTTCACACATGAAGTAGTAGAGCCGATGAACACCCTTGTTAAGCCCCAGTGGGATATAGTGGGATATACAGTTAGTACTATTAAACTTCTAAAACTCTATGCATAAGACAACCATGGTGTCTTAGGTCTAAGGATTACTAGTACCACTGCAACTATGAGCAACTGATTGATAGGCAGGTAAAATTCCATTCAGTTATCTCAAAGTAAGATGGTCACATTCAGTGTACCTATTCATATAACACGCACCCACATGTTTAGTCTTGGTGTCTCCACACAAATAGCTTGAGACTAGCTATCCTCTTATGGAGCCAACTTAACATATACTAGTCCTATGGTTCATTATTGTCTATCACAGTGAACCTTCAACTAAAAATGATATAGGAGTTTAGTACAGAGATATATATATAGTCTTCATATCACAACACTTTGTGATTTCATATTCTCAACTCTAACTCCATAGACATATCATGTAAATATAAAGAATAGAATAAATATGATAGAATAAAGCTCTTTATTAAATAATAATAAATGTGACATATAATAAATGAAATCCTATGATTATTCTTTATCCCTAAAGTATCATCTCTATGATTGGCTGTAGGGCATACAACTAACACAAACTTGCATGCAGTGGGGTGGTATGGTATCGTTCAAATATGACAGCTTTAGTGGGATATTATTTCACCCCTATTTTGGGCTTTAATAAGATACTATATATGTGAAACTGTGAAGATACACTGGCACTGATAATAATAAGCTTTTCATAATTTAACAGTGTAAGTCTGACTGTTAGGCAGTTACACCCAACCTGACTAGCAATCTCACACAATCAAGTTAGGGCTTGCAATGGTTCGAATTTGGTCTGGTCCAACTTAAGAGACTGGAAGAAACATCCAATCCCAGCATACAACTAGCTGGCTAGGGCTCCATTCGCATCTGGCATGAACTTTTAAGGGCGTAAGACAACGTTTGGTCTTAGATTGGTATTATATTCTGTTGTGGGGTGGCGAGGTGCTTATGGGAGCTTTTGTTTCACCTTTTTGGTATCAAATGGGTCTTGCCTTCCTCTACACATGATTTGATTTCGGGTTGGTGAGTTAGAGGTAAACAGAAAGAAACCAAGGCTGTTTGAAGGCTGGTTCCTCATGCTCTTTTGTGGTGCATTTGGAAAGAATGTAACTTGAGAAATTTTGAAGAAGAGGAGTCAACTATTATGGAGCTCAAATCTTCTTTGGTCAAATCTCTTTATTGGCGGTCGTGTAGTTATTTGGGTGGGAGTTACCCCTCTTTTATAGATTTTGTCAACTCCCTTTGTATGTAATTGGGGGATGGGGCCACAGGGCTTGATTTTTTGGGAGTTTCTTTTTTGTTTATGAGCTTTGAATTATTTTCTTGTAAGAGGGTTTAATACCTTTTCTTTTCTAGTACAATCATTTTAACTTATAAAAAAAAGAAAAGAAAAGATTGGTATTATATTCTGTTGTTGGTGGTCATTATATTATCATCATTATCATCTTTCAGTTCAACTGGCCAGTTACATTATCTAAATGAAATCATGGAGTCTTCTAGGAACTGGTCTAGCAAAATGTGCAGTCTAAGATTGGATTTTGATTGGATGGAATTATTCCTAAACAGGATTTTGGATAGTCAATCAATATATCTGAGATGAAGCACCTTGGATCATGAGAATGATATTGTAGCATGTTTTTTAACTTATGTTATAATATATATTGTAACAAAGTTTCTATCTAAGGATACTTACTAAATACATGGTAATATTATGGGATATGCTTTATATCTGAAAAATTTGTGAACTGCATAAAGTGACCAGGTCCATTCTTGTGTTTTTCTGGTCATGCGTCAATCCTGTCAAGATTGGCCCGGATCGGATTCCTGGCTCTTTGCTGGCTCTAGTTCACAGATTTTCTTTTGGTCATAAAATAATATGGTTGTGTTTCATTTAGGTAAGTGATGCTCTACAAAACCTGAGCTTATTATTCCCAGCTGTGGAGTGTGGAGTGACAAGTAGTTCTTTTTAACATG
The DNA here is from genome assembly GCA_039720395.1 of Liquidambar formosana. Taxonomy (NCBI): domain Eukaryota; kingdom Viridiplantae; phylum Streptophyta; class Magnoliopsida; order Saxifragales; family Altingiaceae; genus Liquidambar; species Liquidambar formosana. The sequence continues at coordinate 12,314,467 of CM077830.1, forward strand.
AAAAACAATTTTGTAGACTTGGTAACCTGTAACATTTATACATTTATATAATATTATATTAGCAGTGCTTAGAGGACCTGACTGTTCTCTGGGTAAACAATTGTTTATGAGATGAATATTATGTATGGGATATATGGTGAACCCCCTCTTTCCATATAATGCCCACCTACCTTGTATTGTCTCTCAGAAGCCAGGTGTTGAAGACCCTTGTGTCCATTTTCTTTTGTTTCCCATTATGATTTACATGCTCGTATCTGTGCAGGTCATCCATCCATCAAAGGATCCAAGGGTGAAGAAGTACCATGACGCCAAGTACCGTATTTTCCGTGACCTTTATGAGCAGCAGCTATCTCATCGTTCAATCATGGCTCAAGCTTTGGCATAGCTTATCTGGTGCTGGGTTTCAAACTTGTGACACTAGGATGCTCCCTAGCTCAGATCAATAGATTGCTCTTACATGTGGACCCTTTTTTTTTTCGTTGAGTGAAAATGACTGAAATTGTACAGAATGGACAGCTGCATAAAAATTAAATTTTTGGTGAAAATAAAATCAATAAGATCATCCTTTTTAAAGCCTTGATTTTGCAGTCACAAACTACTAACGTGCGAGAAAGAAACTACAAAGCTGTTGGAAGATAACAAGTAAATTAATATTGTACAAACCCCAAAACTTTTTTTTTAGAAGTCTCTGCTGACTCTCGTGGCCCAAAACTTTAAAAATCTAAATAACCATCATCGTACTATTAATTTCAAAAGCGCTCTTGTAAAATCAGTTGGCATGTGTTTTGAGTACAAATTATTGGTTGCAAACAACAATATGCAGAAGAGTAGTATGTAAAATCGAGTTTTGTAAAAAGGTCGGGTAAAAATTACAATAAATTTAAAGTTTGCAATTACAGAACTCATACAGAGTCAACTGTCGGTTCTAATTTTCAAAGTACTCTTAAGATTGCGAGTGCAGCGACCTTTGATTGGAGGCTGCAAAAGCAAGGTGGTTTATGAATGGTTAAACGTAATTGCAAATATGAAAGTTCTTAAAAAGAGGTGCAACTGCAGTGCGTGCTACTATCAAATTGGATGCTTCTCTTATGTGAAAGACAAGCATTTTGCTGCATAGTCCATATGGGTGGGCTCTTGATAGCCATCTTCCATGTGGTCTTGGACATTTGCCTCGATTGAGAGTAACAACCAGCTGGAAGGGAATAATACACCAAGTTCATTCGACGCCAAAAGTTTCAAACAATCTTATAGGCAGCACAATTCATGGATCTTACCAGAACTAAGAATCTGGAATTTCAGTGGCAACAATCTTACAGGCAGCATTCATCCTTCCATTGGAAACATTTCAAAACCTAGGCGGATTGGCATTGGATCAAAAGAGTCTTTATGGTAACATCCAGGAGGAGATCAGCAATCAGTCACATTATGGAATTGAATCTCTTTGGCAACCAACTTACAGGTTCAATTTCTCCACCAAGTTTCAATCTCTGCTCACTAAGTGTTGTAGATTTTGAAAACAATATCCTCTATGGTTCTTTTTGGATCAATGTAGGAAATCATCTTCCTGAACTTGAAGATATTTATCTCTGCTACAATCAGCTCAGAACGTGGTGATATTCCTTCCAGGACCATTTGGAGAGCTTAGATTTCTAAATTCGTCATTCAACAATTTCACAGGACCAATACCAGGAACATTGGTGGTTTATCAGAGATTTTTTATTTTTTTAATTTTTTGGTAGGCATTGTTTAGCAAAGCCAACTCAAGTGCAAGGCCGCCAAGCAGATCCCAGCATTGAGTGCTGATGGGCTAAATTGCTCATGTCGACTTAATATATGGCTTATTGCCTTATTATGTTGGCCTTCTTTTTTTTCCTTAATGTCAGCTGTTTCTTATTTAAAACATTGTAATACCATGTTTTTTCAACAATGGATAATGCCATTCCAATAGTTTTTCCCCCTTTTCAGCTAGGTTTGCACCTCTAATAGCTATGGGAGAATGTTGTGAGAAATAATTACTAAAAGAAACCCGATGAATGAAATGAAATGTCATTTGGAGAAACTGAGTTTGAGTGAATGGGTAATTGCATCGCTCCCAAATGCATTACTGGAAGCTGTGGATGGTCGTTTGTTCTTCATTAAAAGACGACAAAGCACAAAATGCAGGGAGGAGGTTGTCTTCTTTCCATCATGGAATTAGGTCGCGAGGGGGTGTTCTAGAGCAATACCGGAATAGGATTGACATAAAGATGTGGTGGTTAAGCTTAGCAAGATCAGATTAAGCTTCTTAGCAGCAATGGTGCCTAAAATGTAAATCCAAGGACATGCATATGTGCCCAAACACCCAACATTTTTTATATTGTTATTCCACAAACCAATATTGAGTCTCTGTTATGTAATTTTCAGTTTCTTGTTTGAGCAGTATCATATTTTGCTCAAAATGTTGGATAATCACTGCTGGCATAATGGTTCTGTAAATTTTAGATCCCAAATGCTATTACTTTTCCAATGATTTACAACAATACCACTGCGACATCAATTTGTGAGGTGATTTTCAAAAGAATTCTATGGAAATATTTTCCTTCTTTTCATCCCACGTACATGATATATTTAGTATACCTAACATATTTTACTTTTATTATTAAAAAACAAAGTCCTATTCAATTGTAAACCAGGTGCAGAGCCAATAAGTGGGGCCTTTGATTAACTGTGCTCTAAACTTCTAAAGTGTGACAGCCCAGAGAACACCATGCAAAATCGTCTGAAATGATGGTTGCATTCACTATAAAAGTTTCAGCACAAATATTCCAACTCAGACAAGGTAGTGTTACGCAAACAGATGGGTGAACAAAAGGAGGAAAAAAAGGTGTATGTTTTTGACCTCAAACGTTTGTAGAACTGGCTGTCTTTTACATATAAAGACCTTCCGGCACCCCTTCTTTCTTTTTGAACATCACCTTCTCCTTGGCTTTCTTAAAGTCTACATGTGTCACCTGAAGCAGAACGCATGAAGTGTCAACAAGGAATAATGGCATCATGTCAAGCATTTTAAGCAGCAAGCCGACCTCAGGAAAGATTAGATCAATCAAACAATAAGATTTTCTTAAACAAAGGCAACTGCAGCCACTTTTAATTGTTAAATTTATTTATTTTTTGGACAAGCAGGATTTTACTCACCATAAGAGGATGCAAGAGATACATACAAGCCCAAAAAAAGATAAATATTTATTTTTAACATAAAAAAAAAAAAAAACTGAAGGGAATGAAAGACCACAGGCGCAGTATGCAGGCAAAAAGAATAAAAATAAAAACAATCTATTAACTCACAATTACAACAGAGAAGATTATTATTTTTTTTTTTGTTTAAGGAAATAATAAAACCATTGGGATTAAGAAGCTTATGCATCTGTATCTTTGCTAAGTTAGGTTTAAGGGGTCTGAATTGGAGGGAAAAAGATTTTGAGAAAGCCTTTTTAAGTTGTGCCTTACAGACAGATGACTTGATTCTGACTCAACTTCTTCTTTGCTGTGTGATTCTGACTCCAACTTAAGATAACATATAGCACTAGGGGAAGTTCTCACATTCCCTAACTTACCAGCAGCAAAACAAAACTTCCACAAATGCTTATTTTTATTATTGCCACTAGAACCAACAAGGATCATAGGGGAATTGAATTTTTTTTGGGTTCATTCTGGGAATGATATCACATCTTCGCTGGGAAAAGGAAGCACTAGGTACAACCTCTCAGAGTTGGAAGATCCCATTATAGCAGCTAGTGGGGTCGTCAGTTTCTTACCCTTCACTCCCTATTTCTTCCTATAAACATCAAACCAAGCATCATTGATAAGGTATTGCTGGGCAACCTGCCCCACCTGGTTATCTCTGCCCTCTTAGGACAGCTATCAGGACCACATTCTCTTGATCTCCTTCCCACCAGACCTGGAAAAGTAACCCTTTTTTTTTTTTTTTTTTTTTACAAGTGTCACGTTGTTAAGGCTTCCAGCTAGATTCAACCTTTAACATCAATCCCTTCACCGTCGCCAAGTCAAGGGAATCTACAAAGATGTAATCAATGGAGTGTTCGATGCAAACCCTTGCACAATTAACATAACTTCAGGAATCAGTAGCAGCTTCTGTGTAGAGGGGTTTACCTATAGCACCACAGATTTAGCTTAATTCCCTTGAAGACCAAAACTCAGTGGGAATGTCAAATTGTTTGAGACAGCTGGGCAGTCTAATGCAAACAACTGTTCGAAGTTCCCATGGCAGCAAGTGAGAATAAAATCCAGGGTAGAAAACCAAGGTAGATGATATTGAAACTGCTGCAAAGAGAATAATTTGTGCCAGCTAACAAATCAGTTCCAGCCTTCAGAAGACCAGCTGCATGGCCCAAAGCATGAGGAAGAATCAGCCACATGCTTCTCCCATTCTCATCTCTGGCTGCACCAGATTTTACAAGCTCCAATTGAAGATTTAATATAAACCAGATCTACCGTGCTCAGAGACTTCATCTTCCTCACATAAAATTTTTTTGTCCCCAAAATATTCGCAATCTCTACCAGGATTTTTCCTCCTCAGATTTACCTTCCTCAAGCTCAGAACATGCCACTTTTTCCTCCACTTTTTCATCCTGTGCACTGAGCCCTCTGCATTAGAGGCTTTGTCAAAAGAAGATAACCAAGTTCTCAATACCTCTATTAGAAGATTTAAAGGTCCAGATTCAAACCCAGCACTCACCCCCTCACTAGAGACAGAACACAAGGTGCAGAGGCTGAAATCAAATCCACTCGAGACAGGCAGGCCCAAAAGGGGATTGATGTAGAACTTTAAGGGGAAAATATCAAAGATTGAAAATCTGGGTGAGGAAGTTGATGGATATTCAAGAATAAGCTGCTGGAATTCTCAGGACAGCAACTATTCTAGGGTTCAACAGTGATTATTTGAGGAGTTTGGGGGTAGGATCATGGTCTGAAATATCGACAATATCGCCGATATATTGGCGTATCAGTAATGCCAGATATGAAATCGTACTGCTATATCATTACAACAACTTATCGCTGAAATTATCGTCGATCTACTGAATATATCGACTATAACGATAAAGTCGAATATATCTCCTGATTTCATCTCTTTTCCAGCCAAAATTTGACAATATATCGGCGATATTAGTCGATATATCTTTCTATCGGTACAAATATTGAGAAATTTTCAGCAAATTTAATGACTAAGAAGCAATAGAAGAAGAAGAAGAAGGGGTTGGTGCTGGCACCATTGTTGCCCGATGTTGTTGTCAAAGATGAAGCCAACAATACCTAACATCCTGGCTATCATCTTCACTGCCACTGCTATTGTCATCGTCGTCGTAGTCCTAGAACTCCTAGCCACCGTCATCATAGTCGAACCTCCATGACAAGCCCTTACCCTTTCTTTTCGTCGAGCCCTAATTTAGGGATGAGTGATGACTTTTACACATACTGCTATACTTTTTAAAAGAAAGACAATAGGCCCTTTTCTCAAAAGGCCCACTTTTTTTTATATATTTGCAAATGCAACTCATGAACCTTTTTAACTTCACATTCTTAACCCTACTCATTTTTTATATTCATTTTTGTTTAAAGTAAAAAAAATTTAAAAAACTTTGTTTTTCACACATGTTAAAATATAATTTCATATATATACATGTTTTTAGATTGCAATGGACTAATATTACATTTCAATATAAAATTTACAGAAATTTATATTATTTATTTTTTCAACGCCGCGTATTTTTTGTACCCTACACACCACTTCCTTGTCTTATATAGGGTTTAATTTTTTTTTAAAAAATTCTAAATTGTTTATAAGAGCCTAATTTAATGTTTTCTAAAGTTTTATGAAAATTTTTGTGTTTAACTAATAATATCCATCACATCTGTAAATCGATATTGATATCTCCAATATATCCATCGATATATCCAATATCTACGTTTTTAGACCATCGATATGGATATTTAAGTCCTTGGTTAGGATCAATGTTTAATGGTCAAAGAAGTGTTAGGGTTGTTAAGGTAAGGGTCGAAGGTTTAAAAGGTTTGAAAATAAAGGTAATGGTGTTGTTTTCTTGTTCTAAGACAGAAAATACAGCAGTTGAGATTATGAATAGGGGTTGTGGAGGCCAAGAACACTTGCTGTAAAATCACAAAGAAAGAATAAAACAGTAGAAAAGATGATCAAGAAGAGGAAGGGAGAGAGAAGACTACTAGCATCACACTAGTAGTGTCCTAGGAATCACTCCTAGTACGAGGAAGGCATCACACCTTCTTAGAGCATGGCAGGAAATTTCATTCATTCATCAAAAAATTCCGAATACATCTTTACATAGACTTTATAGTTTGGGACAAAAGAGGCTTACAAGGCAAGCCAACTAGGAGGCTTACACAGCAAGCTAACTAAAGGCTTACAAAGCAAGCTAAACTAACTAAGGTTTGGGCCAACTAAACCCAAATAAAATACCACGAAACAACAGCCCAACTACACTGAAGGCCCAAAAACTGAAAATGACCCAAAGACCCTTTAAAATCAAATAATACTCCCAAGTTCATCCCACCAAATTAGAGCTTGAGGCTGAACAATCTGCCCTTTTTTATTCCTTTTATAAACTTTAAGATGCTGATTTCTATCAGGGATCTCTTCAACCTTTTCTTTTGCTTGGCCAAGCCTCACCCACCACTCATCTCTCCCCATCTTTCAGTGCATGACAAAAGCAACCACCCTCCCAAAAAAATAAAAATAAAAATTGATGTTTTTTAAATAATTCTTTTTTTTGCAGGGCCTCTTGGGGGGGTTGTTCAGAGGATGACTTTTATATTGCTGAGGGCAAAATTAGGACAATCAATCAATAATATCAGGTAAAATCAACTGCATATTATGCTTTGCTTGAGTTTTGATGAACTATATGCAGATGCAACATAAATGTACTCTAATAGATTATGCTATATCAAAAGTTACAATAAAGGAGAAGATGAAGGGGACATTATGAATGTACGATGAAAACATAACAACGTTAACTGCCTATAGAAAAATCATATTGGAAGCATGAGAAGAGCAGACAAACAATGAGTTCTACAGTGAAAATATTAATCAGGCATAAAAAAAATGTCACCTTCATACGACGCTCTCTTAAAGCAAGCAACCCAGCCTCTGTACAAATTGCTTTGATATCAGCTCCAGAAAACTCATCCTTAGTCATTACAAACTCTTCTAAGTTGACATCATCCGCCAATGTCATTCTTGATGTGTGTATCTACGTTCCAAAATACAAGTGTTTAGTATCAATACAATTTTTATTATAAAAATAACAGAAATGGTCTGGAAAATTACACAATCTTCATGCATTTCTCCCACAAAAATGTAATCAAGTACCTGGAAGATACGTCTCCTTGTTTTAATATCTGGAAGAGGAAACTCAATCTTCCTATCAATTCGTCCAGGGCGCAGCAAGGCAGGATCAAGACTTTCAATTCTATTTGTTGCAAGAATCACTTTGACATCTCCTCTTGAATCAAAGCCATCTAACTGGTTCAGCAGTTCCAACATAGTCCTCTGAATTTCTCGTTCACCACCAGAATGTGCATCATACCTGAAAACGTAGGTAAATCAGACAGACTCCAGCCAACACTACACCTGCAAGAAATACTGACAATGCAAAATGTTGCAGTCATTAATATCTATACAAGCACCTTTTTGTTCCAATTGCATCAATTTCATCTATGAAGACAATTGATGGAGAAAGATCATCCGCAACTCTAAACAGTTCTCTGACTAATTTCGGACCATCTCCCAAGTATTTTTGAATCAATTCACTTCCAACAACACGGAGGAAAGTTGCTGATGTTGAGTTTGCCACTGCCTGAAGAAAAACGTTGGACCAAATTCATGGCTTTTACACAGTATGTTTTCCAACCTATACTCAAGTAACATACTAACATCTGAAATTCGTTAACATGCAGAAAATTCAAATGTGATGCCTGTTTTCTAACACAAATATAGAAAGCACGCATGTAATAAATGTTCTTTGTCAAAAGAATATTTGTTTTTGTCATATCTTCAGAGAAAGCAGCAGGCCAGCTGATAAACTAGGTGACAGATGAGTTATTTCTTCTGCTTTTATATGGTGGGTGACTACTCCAGGATTTCATTGCATCAGACATTGCACATGAGTGTAGTGGCCTCCCTTACTACAGATTTACTCCCTAGTTTATTGGTTTATGTTTTTCTGGGGTTGTAGTTGGAGATGTTATGCTCAGTCTCCTTTCCCTTTTTTTGCTACATTTTTTTTCTTTGTTCGGTTGTCCCATTTTCTTTTTTATCATTAATAAAATTCCTGAATTATCTTTTTTTTTAATATAAAATAATAATAATAAAATGCATGTATTATATATCTACTCTTAATTTACAAGAGACATGTTCTAACAACAGATGCAATATTAAAATTCATACCTGCAAATCTGCAATGCAAACAACTGCAAACAATTAATGCTTGCTTTTGGAACTTGCAAACAGAAGACATGGTGTAGATGAAGGATTCTTGAGTGTGCGTGCTAAAAGTTGTAAGTGTCGACTGACAAATCGAGTTGCATAGCGTAATAGTCACCCTTTTCTGAATAGGCAATTAACTTGTTTGAAGCTCGAGATAGCAAAAGAGTGTCTAACTTGAGAACGAAGAGTAAGGCAACTGTGGGAAAAAGCCAATGGCAGCTGGCACTAGCCAACACTTGAGCATTGTAACATCCTTAATGCCTCTAGCCAAGGGAGCCCACTCACCAAGAGTTGGGTGGTTATTTACAGCAAAAAGTAGTTGGGTGGCCTAAACAAGAATGTGACGTGTGGCATAACGATGTCATGATTTCAATGGGCTAGAAATCATTCCAATGAATATGTGACAGGTGTTTTGTATGAGAGGCTGACAGGGCTGCCATGTGTCCAGACTTGGACATGTGTAGTCAAATGATTTGACCCTTTGAATGTTCAGCAAAAGCTTAACATATACGAGAATGGGTGTTAGACGGTTAGTAAGCAAGTTGAGGATCTAAGAAGACTTTGATGCATCACCAATAGGACCTTACTAAAGAAAAATTAAATACCAAATTAACCATAACTTTCCAATAACCAATTATTTGTGAATGATCAACTAACATACAGTAAAAATGAAGACACAAATATAAAATAAAAAACACAGATATGCACCTTGGCAAGCAAAGTCTTCCCTGTTCCTGGCTCGCCATAGAGTATGACTCCTTTAGGGGGTTTAATACCAATGTCTTCATACAATTCAGGATGAGTAAGAGGAAGCTCCACTGCTTCTTTGATTTCCTGTATCTGGGCATCTAACCCACCTATGTCAGCATATGATTCCAGAGGAGCCTTCTCCACCTTCATCACAGACACCATAGGATCAACCTCATCTTGAAGAAGCCCAACTACTGAAAGGACCTGAAGAAAGCATAAAAAATTATTTCAAAAAAAAGGAAAAGAAAAAGAAAAAAAGGAATCCTAATAGCAAATAGCACATATTCAAAGAAAGATCAAGAAAGAAGATGTCCAACTTGACAAGCTAAACATTAAAACAGAAAATGTGAAAATTTGCTAATGATATAGACAGTTTGGATAATAGAACGGGTTACATTTGATTCTTGAAGCATGATGATTGGTTCTCAAATGCTTGAACTTGGCACATGGCATGTGTTTATTGATGCAGATCAAACCACAAAGTGGGCCTGACTAAGTGAATTGCAACAATCACCCAATTGATGTTGGACCATCTGATATGAGAACTTTATTTGGTCTTTTTTAATAAAAAAACAAAATTGTTTACTGTTTAAATGACATGAATTGTCATATGGTCCACAACTTCTCATCATCCAAATATTTAACTCTAGTGTGAGGCTATCTTGTTATAGTTATCAGACCCAAAATAAAGTTGTCACTCCAGAGGGAATGTTACGAGGTCAGTAATTCCAAACATCCTGTCAAAACATTTGACCACAACTCAAAAACATACTATACTAGTAACAAGGTTTAAAAAGAAAAAGTTTTAAACATACTATCCTAGTAGTTTCTTCTTTGTTGACAAATTCAGCATCCTACTCTCTTTGTAAAAGAAGAATTCTGCCAAATCTCCATATCCTCTATCTATTTTTCTTCCTTTTTTTAATTTAATGTTTCTACAAAAATCATTTCCCGAATATAATTTCTTTAAATAGTTCAACTTGCAAAAAACAACGGTTTCATTGGTATCCTCATTCAAATTTGTCCAAATTTTCATCTTTTTGGCAGATAATTTCCTTATAAATTTGATGACTTTGTAATCAACAGTTTTTTCCCCTCCTATTAAAAAGCACATCCACCACCAACGTTGTCTCTATTTGTAGCCAATATCCCAGCCTCACCTTGAAATAATCAAAGAAGAAACTACTTCATCTATAGTGGCTCCTGAAACAAACAATGCCTAGGCAACTAAATCTCTCTCCACTATGAGATTAAAACTAGTCCTAACTTCTACAATGAACCTTGCCTATGTTTACCTAATTTGCCGAACCCTTTAATTGCAACAATAATTGAATATCTTGAGCTTAACAAGTAGATAAAAAAACAAATTTTCATTAATTACATAAATAACTCATTGCCTTGGTCTAAATTAAATGCCTTGACTACGACAAACAAAAATCCCCCTTGTTAGCCTACACAAGCCCACCACCCACAGTTCAAGTTATGGCCATAGTTTCCCATATCCATATCATTCAAGTAAAGTTTATCATAAGTTTTTGAAGCAAAAACAACAGAAAACGTAACCCTAATTCACAAACTTTGCAATAAATCAGGAAATTGAGACGACACTGACCTTGTTGTGCATAAGAATAGCACAGCCAGGCTCCAGCTGATCCTTATCAACAAACGATAGAATCCCCACGTAGTACTCTGGCCCGACCGACGACGACACGATCGCGTGATTCTCATCGATCAACTCCTCTAGATTGCCGACACTCATGGGCGAGCCGCGCAAATCGTCGACCTTGGATCGATCCTCCTCGTTCTTCTCCTCCTGGGGCTTAAGCCGTTCCTGATTGCTGACGAATTCCTCTTCCATGAGAAGGTAGTCTTTGATTCGCTCCAGTTTTAGTAGCCTGAGCTTGCATTTGGAGAGTGGGGTTACGGTGGGGAGGCGGGCGGCGGCCTCGGGTCCTTTCTGCTTGCGCTGCTTACGGCCGACGCGGGCGGGCGGCGCCGCCGGTTCGTATTTCTTGTCTTTCTTGTCGCCACCGTCTTGCTTGCGGTCGCCTGGGAGGCCGCCTTGCCGGTTCAGGCCGCCTGAAGCTCCCTGACCCATGCTGTAGTATGCGAGAGTGGGAAGGAAGGAGGAGGAGGAGGAAAAGCTAACGAGGGAAGAGGAGGAGGAGGAGGAAGAGCTACCGAGGGAAGTGGGGAGACGGGTTTTATGTGGTTGAACTTTTTCGGGTTTGGTTCTCTTTTTAGTGACTGTTTGGCTGTTTGGGGATCCATACTTTAGTCCTGGACTAGGATTACACTATCCCAACCTCGTTAAATCCAGGCATGAAGAGATCTTCTATGCCTATTTTCATGAATTATTAAATACAAAAATAATATTAAGTACTCAAAATTATCAAATTTTAATGTAAAATTGGTTAAAATTAACAATAATCTTTCGAACCCCCGGTTGATCGACTTTGATTAAATCACTTTTAAACTCATTCCAATAGGGATGAATCGGAATAGGTCACCCCATTAACCTATGCCCTAATTGCAACTAAATTTGTACCCCTTTGTAATTTAATTTGATACATGTAAGTTAGCTTACCCTGCAATACAACTATTGCTATTGCAAATTAAAGCAAAATAATTCCTAAAGGTTCCAACCATGAAAAATTGGAGATCTGAAAAATCAAAGCGCTAAAGTGAATTTATTGCTTTCAAGGTGTGTAGTGCTAAAAATATTTTTCATTTTTTATTTTTATTTTTTGTATAAGCAAATGATAGTAGATTAAGAAGAAAGTTTAGGGTCATTCCCAATCTCTCCTTTTTCAAACAAAACAGAGCGAGGTAAATCGAAATAGATATTGAACCAAAACGGTTACAACGAGCTGCCCATTGGACAATTCATGGGCAATAGAATTGGTCATTCTAAGAATATAATTAACAACAGACATATTAAAATAAGCTAACGAAATTTAGCATTCATAATAATTAAATCAATAAGCTAGGGGGGTTGGGCATCACTAGTACGAATGGGTTCAAGCACAAGAGAAGCATCTCCTTCCAAAACAATATTAACAAACTTTGCATTCTTTAGACAACGACAAAGCAAGATAGGTTGCCTTAGCTTCCGCTATATGAGGGTCTAAAGTGCCTTCTGCTAAAAATAAATATTATTGAAATTGAAAACGTTTAGGGCATATGTGATTCCAATTATAATAGAGGCTTGTGACAACCTTTTCTCTCATATTTTCATTCTTTATTCCTTTAAGGTACCTTCATGATCAATCAATAAGGTAATACTTTCATTTTTAATTTTAGAATTTGCTTGTTATATTTTCACATATTACATAAATGATGTTGTTAAGAGGAAACTCTAAAGAGTGAACTCATGAACAGGGGTGAAGCCATGAATTTGATTTAGGGGAGCGAACTTTGGTACATTTCGAAAGATTTTCTTTTATTTTGTAATTTTGAGGTGAAAAAAATTACAAAATTCTATAATCTATTGATAAGTTATATTTCAATTCAATACATTTGAAATTATCCTCCATGAGGTCCCAAACATTGTATAAAATGAGAGATTGGGAAATGGATTATAGCTTTTATAGGAAAGAAAAAATAAAAAATGAGTGGGTGGAAAAGAAAAATAAAGGACTTTGAAATTTTTTTGAGAAGCTAAATGTAAAATATTTTTAAAAATTAAGCTATAAAATATTTTTGGAAAGAAAATGAGGGGAGGCGGCTGCCTCCCTAAGCTTAAGGTGGCTTCGCCCTGCTCAGGAATGCTCTCTCTTAATCATTAGATTTAAAGGGTCTTAAGGTTAGTGCAACCTGAAATATAGCATCAATTAGACCATATTAACGCAAAAGAAAGTAGATAAAAAATGGACAAATCCCAAACAACACAAGGCACCAAAATCTCCCTTTCCCTATTTTTCTAGATCTCTCTACCTAGAAACTCTCTCTCTCTCTCCCTTCTCTTCTCTCTCACTTCTCTAGCTTGTTATCTCCCCTACTGCAACTCGTCAAAGAGTGATCAAAACCCCATTGGTCTAGATAATTTTTTTTTATTTTTTATTTTTATAAATTTCGTTAACCCTAAGTCCCTAACTTTTCTCTCCCCCATTAACAATATATATCGCCACGTGGTAGAGGGGTGAACCCCACTCTCCATAACGATAGTGGTCGTGAATAGACAACTCTATTGATCGTCTTCTTTTTCTAAAGAACAAATCGAACACGTAACTAACTATACATGAAAATAATTCCTTATCAGTGGCTAAATGGTGCAATTTTGCTTCATCATGATTAGGCAAATTTGTTAGGCACACTCATAATTACGAGTGTGCATCCTTCGACCCAAAAGTTTGAATTTTTACCCAAATTTGTTCTATAATTCACATAATTTACACGTCAATTATTGTATTATTACCAGAACAATACTATGCATGTGGATCATGTTTCAATAAATAGGGAAAGATGGATCCCAAGAGAATGCACAGTTGCACACACAATGAAGAAGAATAATAAAGAGAGAGATGACGAGATAACGATACATATAGAGTATCTTTTTTCTTTTGTTGCATACTCACAAAAGAAGTACCTTAGAGGTAAAATTAGTAATAACCCCTCTTAGGGGTTTGCCTTTAGCAAAAAACCCTACTTAAGATTCAGTAATTTAATAACCCCTTTTTTTTAAGTTTTTATTTGTGATAAGGTAAATCTGTGATTTTATATACCAAATGTACCCTTTGTTTGACAATTCCGCATCTCACGTACAGTAGATATGGGAAAAATAGATTTCCATCTTAAGATATAGAAGAGTAACCATTTTTGGGGGGATATGTTTTCGTGGGAGAGAGATTTTCGGCTCCATCATGTTTCTCTCTCTTCAAACTAGCGCCGATGGAGGGAATTCAAAATTGAATTCCAAAATTTTCTCTCTCTTCAACCAGTTGCAAGAGTTTCATATATTTCAATTGTTTTTCCCAGATTTTTGATGAATCATTACAAGCAACAGTATCAGAGTACTGTTGTTAGTATTATAACATGTTTTTTGTACTAGAAACAGTATCACTTCACTTTTGTTTTGAAAATAACCCAAATATCATGCAACAGTATTAGATTACTGTTGAATCATTACTAACAACAGTATCAAAGTACTGTTGTTAGTATTATAACATGTTTTTCGTATTAGCAACAATTTCACTTCACTGTTGTTTTGAAAATAACCCATATATCATGCAACAATACCAGATTACTGTTGTCAGTATTATAACATGTGTATCTGTATAATAGCATCAGCTTACTGAACATAACTATCAACAGTAAACTGGTACTGTTACGTCAATGCACATGTTATAATACAAAAACAGTAAACTGATGTTGTTGATAGTTTGGTTTATGACAATATCAAATAAACAATGTAACAGGTTCTTACATAGGCAAATTTATGGTGGTGAGATCACGTTCAGCAAAAAGGAAGGACAACTTTTCAATGTAAAGAACCAACCGCTTAAAGAAGAAGAAGGTTGATCTGCTTTTTCAGATCTGATACAGTAACCGAATGCCTCCCTTCTCTTTCTTCTTCTTCTACTACTTCGTCTGCTTCTGCTTCTTCTTCTTCTTCTTCTTCTTCTTCTGCTTCTTCCTCAAAACTAGATTTCAATCTGTGTTTTCCAAATCGTCTGGTTTTGTTGGGGGGATGCTCGTATGTAAAGAAAAAACCTTAAAATGGATGTTTGGTGCTATGTCTAATGATGGAAAGTGATTTTTGGAAATATTTTTTTGTGGCCTACATTTATATATTTTCGTCGGAAACAATGGAACGTGGGAAGGTGAGAAGCCTATTTTTTGGCCTGGGTGTGTAACATGGCACGGTTGTAAATTAAAGGAATTTCTAAAAACAATGGTCTATTAGTCTTTTTACTCTCAAATGGGGTTTTAACTAAACGTCAGTTTTAATGGGTTCTATTATCTTAGAACTCTTATATATAGGGGTTTTGGCCAAAATTCCTGAGGTATATATATATGTACCCATTGGCCGGTAAGCACTGTTATCACCTCTAGAGAAGTATCCATTGGTAAACATTTCTTTTAACTTGGGGCTCATGTGAACGCTGCCCATGAGAGTCAATCATGAAATCTAACTTGTTTTCCAATAATACGAAATTTAAAATCTTTCTTCTGTGAATGTTTTTAAGGGGCATTATGAGTGTGCCTAATCCATTTCATGATATTGAGAATTAGTTTTGTTGGGTTACACTAAGGATGGTCCACTTTTTCTTAAATTTGTTACTCAATTAAATAATAATAGAGAAACTTGTGTTCACCCTAAGACCAAATTATTGAATTGGATTTAGAAAAGGAACATTTTTGCCTCATATGAAATTTTTTGATGTGGCTTTTTATTTATGGGAGTATCTTCAGTAAGGTTTTTTTCTTTCTTTCTTTCTTAAATGAAGCGTGGTCTTAATAATTTCAATGATTACCTATTAAGCAATAGTGAAGGGGCCTAAGAAGAAAGGACAACTCCTTAGATTTAATGACATTGAGAGATTTATAGTAATCTTGATATTAATTCCAACTTAGGTGCATGTGTTCTCTGGCCAAAAAAGAAAGAAAAGGAGGAATTACAAATTGGTTTATCTACGGACAAGTAATTACAGTTATTAATTACTAGTAATCGAGCACACGTAATGCATGTGCAATACATTTTTTCAAATTTCCACTCCATCAGTGGAATTGCTATGTCAGTTTCCAAGTTTTAAAACAGCATGTGTGTGTGAGAGAGAATTAAGGGAAAACAAGTTGTGGGGGTTTTTCAAAATTGGTAAAATTACCAAATCGTCTTTTAGTTTTATTAACTTGTAAAGATATTTTAGTATTTTCAGGTGCAGTCCAATCACAAATAAAATTAGTTTTATATAGTAGTATTGATATAATAATATAGATTTTAGTCTAAGTAGTAGTAATTTATAATGATGTATAATTATTTGTCTATAATAGGAGGAATCTATAACTCCCCAAATTTTTTTTATTTATAAATATAGATCAATCCCTACTCAAGATGTTTGCCATTAGTGTTGCCATGTGGCTCCACTTTCTATAATGTCCTCGTTTGGACTTTATTCACATTAAATTTCTCTAAAGTCTAAAGAATTAACACGTATGCCCTTTTTTTTTTTATATAAATTATTTGGGAACCAGCCGGCTGTTATTTTATTTGTTTAACTTTAAAAAGACTGGTTGGTACAAAAGAGACCAACCAGAGTCCTACGTTTAGTGAGCCCTGAATAAATGTTCTTCGTTACACTTAGTACATGACGTAGACATCAAAGACAATACTGAAAGATAAGGATAAGAAAAGTGGAGAGAAAATTTTATGCATCTCACCATACTATTTAATTTAATTTAACGTATGTTTTTAGGATACATATTAAGTTACAATTAATAACTTAATTATTCAATGAAAAAAATTAGTTTCACAGTTTTTCAAGTATTTTCACATTTTTTTTAAACAACTTTCACAATTTATAATGTATTTTTATTATTTCTAATGTTTATTAGGTCATTAATTATAATTTAACATGCGTCCTTAGGACATATGTTAATAAAACCCTTTAATTTATAGGGGAGACGAAAATGATTTTTTTTTCTCTTCCCCAAATAAGAGGTCCAATGGATATAAAATACGCAATATGGATAGTCTATTATCTTCTCATAACCTCTCACCTCTATTGGCCTTTTTAAGCCCCTGAATTGAAATTATAGCCTCGCACAAATCCTCTCATTTAAAGGAAGAGATATGTCCATTCACTGATAGGATTACATGCCTTTACTATATCTTCCTGTATAGATTAACTTATCTTATATAAAAGAAAAATTGCATGAATTTCAAGACATATAGATCAGGATCTTTACAAGAATCTCACTTACAAATTTTTATTGATAAATCTTATGTGATTTACGCACACATGTGATGAGATTCCCATATTTTTTCTCATTATATATTTTTTGACCAAAATTTTTGTTAATATTAAAGACTCCTTGGCAATTGTGTGTGGAAAAAAAAAAAAATTGTTATAAATAGCCGTACCCTTTTGTTAAAATTGATGTCATTAAAATTGATCAATGTAATGAACATGCTGACATCGGGTGTCTTGAAACGATTGAGGAGATGGGGTAGCTCATAGCAAAAGGATGAGGATGCCTCCATCGTAGCAAGACTCTACTGCAATTTCAATCAAGGCAGGTCAGTTTTGTATCTTCTGCCACCTGTACCCACTTTACTGGCTGATCTGATTTTTCACAAACAGAGTGAAGCCTCCATACGGAGAGAGCGCGCGCGTGTGGTTCGCACCAAACCGGGTCTGAAACAAACTTTGGAACAATGTTTTGAAAACCCGGTCGGATTGGTTAAACTTGGTTTAACACGTTGGGTCAAATGGATAACTGGTTAGGATATATTGTCACACCCCAAACCCAAAAGACTGGATTTGGCGATATGATTGACACAACTCACAAAGGTTTACGCCTCACATAGGCTAGACCACTTAACAAAATTAGCCTCTAATAAACTTGTCTCCAATAATCCATCCACCCTAGCTCTTCGTATGCGAAAGCCACTCACATCAAGCTATTCATCTGTGGGGAAAAATATAAGGGGTGAGCATAACGCTCAGCAAGAAAACATTACACAATATATACAAGAAGAGGTCAAGCATAATCGCACGATTGATTTAAAAAAACGTGAGTAACAAAACGATAGAGTTTCACAATAAATCATTTCTTTCAATTCGATAAACATATAAACTTTTATAAGTAATTCTCTTGCTTTCAATTCAATAAACAATGACACTGAAACGCTTTCGATAACAATTCATTCGATAAATCACTTTAAAATCACTGATCGATAATACAAATCAATAAAAAATTAATTCGTACAAGTATTTCCTCTGGCTAGACTCACATTCAATAGGCGCCCATCATCGTGGGACTTTACACTACATCAGTACTGATGACCAACAGTATTAGAATCCCCTGCTGGCACGGACCAATTTTCCAACAGTATTAAAATCCCCTGCTGGGACGGACCAATAATCTAACCAGAGTTCACACTTATACTAAAAACATTTGGCAAATATCTTTCACAAGTAAAATGGATTCAAACACATATGTAAAACAATTTCAATAAATGACTATTTTTGCTTGACCCACAGTACATAAGGAATAGACACTTTGATAATGAAACGATTTTGAAAACAATTGTCCATAAATCATTGGCTCACAAAAGAGGAATAAAAATCAAATTTATCTTTTATTTAATAAAAGAAGGTGATATATTGTGCAAGTTCCCTTACCTCAAGTCAAACCTTCAATAATCCAAGCGATCAAACTCCTAATAATCTTAATGCTACTCAGAACCTAAAATCAATAATATTCTTTATCAATAAATCATACTTAAGCTAAAAAAACCTCTCTAACTAAGTGGCGCGTTAAGGGTTCAACGTCTTATTCTCATGGCCTTATAATGCTTACTATATTTAATATAATTAATAAATACACTAACGCGGCATTAAAATAGACTCATGTTAAATTATAAATTAATAGGTTTGAATTACTTTTTAACACAGAAAAGTTACCAGTCAATCCGAGATAAGTTGACTGTCAACATATGTGAAGTTGACAGTCAGAATGTAGTAAAACAACAGCAGATTTTGTATTAACTTCCTATGCTACCCAAGGCAAAAGCAGAGGTTCACCTACTGATTTTCCCTCAACATCAGTCCCTAAATCTGTGGGAAAGATGTTTGTGGAAGGGTCTATGGTAGGGTTTGAGGAAATTTGTAGTGTTAGACATGGGAAGTGGTGGAAACCACCATTTTTGGCTTTCCTTGTCACCCAAACCCAAAGAAAGAGATTTTTGGTGGTTGGATGATCTTGTGCAGTAGCTATGAAGGGGTTTTTTGAGTGGTGGTGTTGATGGTTTAGTGGTTTTAGAAGTGATAGAGATGGAGGATTGGATTAGAGAAGAAAATATTGATAACACAGTAAAGTTACCAGTCAACAGATGGTAAGTTACCTGTAAACAGACACGAAGTTGGCAGTCGATTCGTACTAAACAGCAACAGCTCCTTCTTTTTCCTTCTCTCTTGCTTTCTTTTCTTTTTTTTCTCTCTTTATATTGTTTTCAGTCAAAAGAATATTAATCCTCCATAAAGGTTTCTTATATAGGGTGCAAGTTAATCCTAACCTAATTAGGATTACCTTCAAAGTGAGTGTTTGATTAGGATACGAACACTATCTCTCATTGATTAGAAAACAATCACCTTGTTTGGTTACAAAGTTGAACGTGTTTGAGGTTAATCCTAAATTAACTCATACGTTTAAATCTAATTAAAGGCAATCAATTTTATATTTAATTAATTAAACCTAAGAAAAATTCGGGGTATTACATATATAATGAGAATAAATGTTATAATTATTTTTGTATAGAAAAATATATTATAAAAAGTGAATAAAAAAATGTAATTTTGCACATAAATATTAATAAAATTTAAAATTTAAAGTTTAGATTTGATAATTACTAACTAATAAATCATAATTAGCGCATAACATTAAAGGAAACAATATAAATAATAATAATTTAAATGAAAAACATAAAATTATAAGAAAAGACAATGTTCATTGATTGAAATTTAATTTTACTATTGCTTTATTGTCTAATTGACCCGATTGGGTTAGTGGATCAATAGTTGAACCACTTGATCTAGTTAAATTGTTTGATTTTACAACTTTTTGGATTGATTGAAATAATCGATTCAGATAGTGGGTCGGTCTGATTGAACCTTATTCAACCAGCCGGGTTGGGTTAGGTTTCAAAACATATTCCTGGTCGAGAATATGAAAGCCAATCCCACGCGCCACTGACACTCCTAACGTCACCACCCAATTACCGACTGACACGCTATCGATGACCCGTGAGGTCACATTTGCTTCCTCTGGTTCGCGTTCCTTAAATGGACTCGCTTGGGAGGCGCGTTGGGAACGGCATATTCCTTGTGGAGATAAATAGATGCCTTGGTTGCAGAAACGAAGTTGCGCCACGTGGGACACTACCTGGCAGCCAGGCATCGCAACTTGCCACCGCGAGATGTGAGCTATGGCGGTCCTTCTCCATCCTTCATCGCCATCTTCTCCACATTCCTCATAGTCTCTCTCCTCACTTTCTCTCTCTCTTTCTCTCTCTCTCTATATATATACATCGAAATATATACAGTATTTATTATACATACATAGATACACACATATACTTTCTGTGGTCTGCAAGATCAGCAGCTCAGGACGCAATCAACGTTACAAAATTTCAAAAAAAGAAGCAGAGGAAAAATAGAGAGATTGAGAGAGAATAGACGCCAATACGCGTGAAGTGATAAGGAGACTCGCAGAGATTGGTCTCCAAGGTTTTTGGGGGATTGGGTGTCGCGTGAATCGCCGTTTCAGGTACTCTGTTCTTGTTCATCGATGCGAGTGATTTTGACTGAAAAAGTGTTGAATCCAGATCGAGAAAAGGAAAAAAAAAAAAAAAAATAGGCCTTGTTTGGTATCGTTTGTGCATTGACCTGATTGGATTTGTGATGGTTGTTTCGATTTAATTTACTAGGGTTTGGGAATAGTACGGGCATGGTTTTTGGTAGTTTGTAGAAGTTTTTTTCCTAAATGGAGAATCAATCAATTTGGTATATCAAACCTCAAGGATTTGGTTTTGGTTTTCGGGTTTTGCGGGATGTGTTTGTGAAAAATATAGGCTGTTGCGTGTGACCGATACTCATGTGTAATGACGGAAATGGATGCTTGAGGCAGTCTGGTAACCCTATTGATCAGCAGCAGCATCATCAGGCTGTGTCTAAAATGGATAGCCCTTCCACAACGGTGGCCTCGGCCCCTGGTTCGGGCCCCAGTTCGAATGATGAAACCCCGCGTGTGAAATTTTTGTGTAGCTTTTCGGGTAGCATAATGCCGCGGCCCTTAGATGGTAAGCTCAGGTATGTGGGAGGGGAGACTCGAATTGTGAGTGTTCCCAGAGATATTACGTATGAAGAATTGATGGGGAGGATGAGGGAGCTTTTTGAAGGGGCGGCCGTGTTGAAGTATCAGCAACCCGATGAGGATCTTGATGCGCTCGTGTCGGTTGTGAACCATGACGATGTGACCAACATGATGGAGGAGTATGACAAGTTGGGTTCGGGTGATGGGTTCACTAGACTTAGAATTTTTCTATTTTCGCATCCCGAACAAGATGTTTCTTCGCACTATGTTGACGGGGATGAAAGGGACAGCGAGAGGAGATACGTGGATGCTTTGAATAATTTGAATGATGCTTCTGATTTTAGGAAGCAGCAGCTTAATGAGTCCCCTGTAATGAGTCCGGCAGATGAAATCCAAGTGGCTGAACAGTTTTTCAATATGGGTCTTGAGGGTGGTCTGCATAGCCAAAGGAACTGTGAGATGCCCATGCCGCAGTTCAACTTGCATCACCTTACGATTCCTCAACTGGGGTCGGGACAACACCAACAACCAGTTACTCAAAGGTACAGTGAAATGGAGGCTCCATGGAGTCCAGCTTACTATTCCCCTAGGCATCCTGGGCACCATGATCCAAGGCCATTGGCAGAGTTTCCGTCTTCACCTTCTTCTGCCCGATACCGTATGCCATTTGGGGAATTACCAGATAAATGTTTTGATAGAATGCCTGAAGAATTTGGCCGACAGCCAGTCACTCAACCACCCCCATACGATCACCAGCCACAATTTACTGAGAATGTAATGTGGTTGCCTACTGGAGCTATACCTGGTGAAAAGGCAGGTTTTCCGGGAAACATACTTCATGGTCCCAATGTTCTTGAAGGGAACAGTATATGCGAACATTGCCGGATGAGTTTCCAAAGAAACCAACCACAACTGGAACAAGCAAACATGGGGAATGGATTTCAACAAGTTGCCAATCCATGTGCTGAGTGCCCCCCAAATAGGGAGACTTTCATGTTGAATACAGATGCGAAAATGCACCATGGAGTCTATGCCAAAGAACAGAATGATCCACGAGCCATCTATAATGAAACTCATAGTCATGAAAGAGGATGGGTTCTACACCCTCAGTTGAATTCCCGGGCTGAGGAACCAAGATCACATATCTCTGGAGCTGGAAGATTAAACGATCACTACATTGTAGATGGTACTGCCATGAATTTTCCTCTTGGGCATACTAATTTAACGGATGGGCATCATGTGTCCTCAAATTATGTCCATCACGAAGACCCACGGTACATCCGAGCTGGACATGAGTTGGGGAATGAAGTGTTTCATGACCAAGCTGTGGCTGCTGGATCTCACATTCATATTCCTGCTCTTGAAGAACGGCCAGTCCGGTATGGGAATTTGCCTTATGCTTATGGGACTGATAATCTTTACCAGGTGCCACACGGACATGCAGCTGCACATGCGTCGTGGAGAAATGTTCAGAACCCAATGCATGGTGCTCCCTCTTATGAAGTGTCAAGTTCATCCCACCAAGCAAATGGTACAGTAAGTCCAGTATTCCTCAGGGGAACACTGGAGGGTAGTCCAAGGTTCTGTCTTGGGGATAATCAAAATCCTTGGGTAGAGTCCTCACAGAAAATGGTAGGTTTTGATGGGCCTGGCACCCCAGATTATGGGCAAGCTTTGAAATTTAACCCAAACACTGCTATTCCGGAAAATCATTATCCAGTGGCTCCAGGCCGTAGGGAACCTATGCAGCTGTTGAATTCATCTTCTACTTTCGTGGATGATAAACAAGTTTCTTTGACCACATCTGGTTATAGTCCTGAATTAAGAAATGATGCTAGTGTTACTGACGCAGTGAGGGTGGAAGAAAAAAGTACACTTGTGGGAGGAAAAGAAACAACTCATGTAGAAAAGGATCAAGGCTCCAATACTCAGAGCATCTCTTGTCCTGAGCAAAAGAAGAATGCAGATAGCAAACATGATGTGGCATCTCCGGAATCTGTCAATTCTAATTGCTTAAAGCCTGCTGAAGAGTGTGGTGATGTGGAGAAAGTGGGTGAAACGGGTATTTGTGCTCCTCTTGAAGACACAGAACTTTCAGTTAACAATTTGAGTTTCTTGCCTGAGTTGATTGCTTCTGTAAAAAGGGCAGCATTAGATGGTGTTGAGGAGGTGAAACATGTAGCTCAAGAACATGCTGAAGCTGCTCCTTCTCATGATTCAACAGCAAAAGAAGCAACTTCAAATGACTTAGAACTAGTGGTGAGAATTAAGTAAATTTTCCTTCTTGAAAGAGTTCCTATAATACTTTATTTCCCATCCCTTTCTGATGCCTCGTTGTCGTATAGAATGCTCATGGCGACTTGGAGTTGGATTCTGATAATGAGAATCTAAACAGTTCCAGAATTGAGCCAACAAAGGCTGAGGAAGATGCTATTGACAGGGGATTACAGGTTCCTGTTTACTACTGTACTCTCTCATTCATATTATTATTGTGTTGTATGAATTTGATGGCTTCTTCTGTCTATAATTACTCCCATATTAGTAATATCTTTTGTAATGTCTCCTTGTGTGTTTTTATGTGTATCTTTTTTTATCAGTATGTTTGTTCTTTGTTCAGACAATAAAAAATAGTGATCTGGAGGAAATTCGAGAATTAGGTTCTGGGACGTATGGGTCTGTTTATCATGGGAAATGGAAGGGTTCTGATGTAGCAGTGAAGAGAATCAAAGCCAGCTGCTTTGCTGGGAAACCATCTGAAAGAGAACGTTTGGTAATCTCTATATCCTTCTGTCCGATTTTCCTTTTCAACTACTGTGCCATATCATGGAAGCTTTTTTTATTCCCTAGTGGTGAAAATTTATTAACGCAATGTATTGTGATGTTCTTTACTGACATCATGAAAAACGATATTAAGAACTGGAAAAGCAGTGTTCAGGGAGGCCTGTTAGATTTTTGTACCGAGGCAACCTATTTCACAGGCACATCACTTACGTTATGCGCTGCTAGAAAATTAAAAGAAAGATATAAGAACATACTGCATTTATTACTTATTTAATCCTTTTCCTACTCTATTGTGGTAGGCGTATGAGTAAGGTAGTTATTTCTTTCTTTCCTTTCCTTTCCTTGCCCTTTTGATTGGGTTTCACCTAGCTCCACTGTGGATATGTTTGTTATTGATTTTGGAGTGTTTGGATTTACCAAAAAAGCCAAGCTGCTGTGGAAATGTTTTGTTTTTGCTACTTTTTGGGTTATTTGGTTGGAGAGAAATTCAGGAGGAGGAGGATGTTTGGAGTCTTTGGGACAGGTGACAATTTTGGCCTTTTTTTTTGGGTTTCTATTTTTAAGGAAGTTGTTGGTAAATCTTTGTTTGTATTCGATCTGACTGGAGGGCTGTTTGTGTTTTTTAGAGTTCTTATTTAGTTTTCTTGTATGTTTCTTTCTTTGTAGGACTTCTCGTCCTTTCTTGTACTATTTCTTTTCATCAACAAATTTTTTGTTTCTTATTAAAAAAAAAAAAAAAAAAAAAAAGAAGAAGAAGGGAAAGAAATTTTTTTAATCTCATTCAAAAAATAAATCAATTCCTTTTTCTTTCAGCCAGTCTACAGTGATAAGGGGCACACCAACAACTTATCAAAGCCTTAATCCTAACTACATGGGGTCAGATACATGAATTTTTTGCTGATCAAAAAAGGAAAAAAGGAAAAAAAGAAGATACATGAATTTTTTTTCACCATTCAGCTCTACCAGGCCCCATATCCTTTTTTACATCCCTAGCACACGTCATTTCTTAGCACCTCTAACCACGTTGTTTTGGACCTTGTCCTTTTGGGGCCTCGAACTTGAATGAAGTCACTCCTCCGTAATGGCACTTTCCTAGGTCTTTGTTTCACCTGACTAGAGCACATTAGTCAATTTTCTCTCATCTTGTCCTCAATTGGTGCAACTCTTAAGCCTTAACTTCTTATGAATGCATTAATTACTTATTTTATCTTTCCTTGTGTTACTTGTTATTTATCTTAACATTCTTTTTTTGGCTACACTCATTTTTTAAACATATTGTTTTTTAATTCTTCAATATTAGGAATTATAAAGCATAGTTGGTCTTATAACAAGTTTATACAAAATGATAAGAAATAATTATGTAGTATATGGTAATTATGTAATTCTAATGTCACATTTAAAGGTTGCACCTTTATAATGATAAGAAATAATTATGTAGTATATGGTAATTATGTAATTCTAATGTCACATGTAAAGGTTGCACCTTTATTTTTGGGTGCTTGGTAAAGAGAATGAGATCAACTGGGAAGCTTTTAGAAGTCCACTTTGGCTGGCAACAGGGATGTCAGAGCCAATAGGGGTTGGTCCAGCTCAATGAACTTCTGAGGTTAAGGTTCTACCATATTAGCACGGAAGTCTCTGCATGGTTTTCCTTCTCTCAACAGTTTGCATGATTCTACACACGCAGCTTCTGCTCAAAATCTTGCATTCTGAAACGAAGACTCTGTTAGGGCCTTTAAGGTTGTTTTCCCTGCTAATATGCCTGACTGCAAAATCAAATCTGTAATGATCACCCTTGGAAATGCCTTGTCCCAGGCCACCTTTAACCAAAATAAATACTCCAAAGCTTGGTGGGAAGAATGGAGCAGATTACGACATGCCCGAGGCAGCCACAAATCCACACACCATTTGCTTTCCAAATGAGGCTACCAATCCCTGCTGGACCTGGATTTCCTTTAGCAGAACGATCAATAATTAATTTTGAAAAGCCCTAAGAAGGAAGAACAGATCTGCCCTTGGTCCTTGGTTTATCTGTGGTTAGGGTCCGCAAAGCCAAATCCATCTCTCAAGCAAATTGGAAAATATTTATTCAAGAAGGGGGATGGATTATTTTTGCATAATATTTAAGTTTCTAGCCTTCCATATAAACTAAAAAGCTGAAGTAAAACCAGGGACCAGAGCAGGTCATGGTTTCTCAAGCCCATGGCATCCTGATATTTGTGGTTAACCAGCTATCATGGGCCTGCCTTTGTACTGTGGCGACATTTTGGGTGTCTCTCAGAGCAGTTGACACCTGCTGAGCTTTGGGGCAATCCCTGAGGATATGGACAGTAGGCTCCTCATGAATTTGGCATCTTTGACATGTAGGGGTATTTATTAAAGTGCAATCCCTCAGACGGTTAGAAAGAAGCTTATCATACTTCTGATTGCCTTTGTTACCAACATTTAACTGGAAGTAGGTATTTTAAAAAATTTTGGCTAGTATCTTATTGCCTGGACACAATTCAAACTGGTGAAAGGTATTTTCTAAGCCATTATAGACATGTTATGTAACGCTTATCTTTATAGTGAGAAAAAAAACAAAATCGCCAACGGAATTCGTAGTTTACTCATTAAAGCTTCAGAACAAAGATTTACTACTGATATCACACATAGACTATATATTTCTATTAGCATTTGGATTAGTTTAATTTCTTCTAATTCAATGCATAGATAACATATTCGTAGTAGCATAAGCATTGAATATGGAAAACTGTTCTATAATGCCGAGCCTGCTGACTTCTACAGTATTGGGGTTGGGTCACTGAGAGTACATGGTGTGCCACTAATAAGATGGGTTCACTCAATTCCTTTTTTAATTAAGTTTTCGTAAAAAATATAGAGTCCCAAGGTCCTTCGAGATATATTTATTACTTGTTAGGGACTTTTTAATCCATCAAGGATGGATTTCTCTTTCACAAGAAGTGGCATATTAGGTTGATTTCTTGGAGAAAAGTGGGGCCAATGCTCATGATTCCTTCCTTAGAATATATGTGCCTACGTAGTTATGTAGTTTTTCGTTTTGCCTTGTTTTTCATTTTGCCTTGTTATATTTTTTTCTCGTCTTGAGGCGATTCCTCTTTTCTTGTTCTTTTTCCTTGTTCATTTATTCCTCCCCCCCCCCCCCCCCCCCCCCCCCCACCCAAAAAAAAAGAAAAAAGAAAAGAAAAGAAAAGAAAAAGGAAAATAAGATTTGACAAAAGGCAACATTGTTAACCTATGTAGAATAAACATGCACAGACACGATAAAGGGATAGATATACCAACACGGTGTATCCTTGAAACTTAGGGCACAGACATGGCAATATATAATTTACATTGTATATACATTGATATTTGATAGAACAAGTTAATTATTTATATAAAATTCTATCTTAAATATTGGAAAAACTAGAAGATGAGGCTCAACAAATATGATAAATAAATTAATATTATTACTTCTAATATCTCTCCTCTTGTCAATTTTTTATTTAAAAGTACATTTTATTTTAAATTTTTTATATGTGCGTGTGTGTGAAACAAACCAAATGAGTCATGCTATGGATTTTGCATGTTTGACCAGTGCTTCTGTATGTGTGCAATGTCAGGATATTTTAAAATTCTGGATACCCTGGGGCATCTCCAACACATGTCCAATCGTGTTGAAGAAGTGTGATGTCCAACATGGACACCGTCTTCACTTTTGAAGTGTCCTTACTACATTGATGTTCACTCAAACTTTACTCAAGTTATTGCATGCATCTAAACCTTTTGTATGTAGAATTTATTTGCAATAATTTTGGATGCTGTACAGTCTGTACATTTCTGGAATTGATTGTGCAATACGATAGCCTTTATTTATTTATTTTGTGCATTGACTGATCCTCCTTTTTGTTACTATAATAGATTGCAGATTTCTGGAAGGAGGCTTTGATATTGAGTTCATTACACCATCCAAATGTTGTTTCTTTTTATGGTATAGTTCGAGATGGTCCTGATGGATCTTTAGCTACTGTGACGGAATTTATGATCAATGGATCTTTGAAACAGTTTTTGCAGAAAAAAGATAGGTAACAATTTTGATGGTTCTGTTACAAGTTTGCCCCTTTTGAATGTTTTACCCGTTCCAAGTTGTGTGCTATATTTATTAGTGCTCATTGTTTGTTCAAATATAAATAAAGTATCCCATGATATTAGAATCTGACATAATTATGCCATTGAACAGAACAATTGATCGACGTAAGAGACTCATTATAGCTATGGATGCGGCATTTGGGATGGAATATTTACATGGAAAGAACATTGTACATTTTGATTTGAAATGTGAAAATCTGTTGGTGAATATGAGAGATCCACATCGGCCTGTGTGCAAGGTATGCTGAATTAGATATGTTCGTAGAAATAACACTTACATTTTGGTTTAAGTTTTTCTCATGGTACCTAGTTTTTTTGTATATGTTCTTCCCTTTTGTCGTTTTTGTTTGGTCATGAAGGTTTTTTAGAAGTTCTGAATTCTGTTCCGCTCTCTCTATAATTGTTTAGGTAGTTGAGTAGTTCATATTGGAAGCTTGGTAAATATTCCAGCTTAGGATGGACTTTTTTTTTTTTTTTTTTTTTTTGGGGGGGGGGAACTCTTGTTTTGCTCTTTTCTCCAGCTGATTCTGTTACAAATCTACTCTTTATACATTATAGTAATAATATATCTTGCAAGGGATTTGGAAGCTCACTCAATGTACATATGTTCTTTTAGATTGGTGATCTAGGCTTATCGAAAGTAAAACAACACACACTGGTGTCGGGAGGTGTTCGTGGAACTTTACCCTGGATGGCACCTGAACTTCTAAGTGGGAAAAGTAACATGGTTACAGAAAAGGTATAATTACTCTGCTCAAATGTTGGACTTTTCGGCTTCAAGAGTTTATGTATCTTCTTTTTTTAATATGTGTCTGGGTCTTCTTTTCTGTTTACTCATTTGTTTATTTGTGTTGTAGATTGATATTTACTCTTTTGGGATTGTTATGTGGGAACTGCTTACGGGGGATGAACCTTATGCAGATATGCATTGTGCCTCTATAATAGGTAGGTGCCAAGTTGTTAAAAGGCTACGTATTCCGTTTAATTTACTGAATAGTTTTCCTTGGGTTATCTCCATTCTTATCGTAGAAGTTTTTTGTTTTTTGGTTTATCTTATATAGTTATATTTATAAATGCTAAGAAAATTAAATGCATCAATATCAGAGGGGATTCTCCTTACCTTATCTTGTAGAGATGTTGCATTCAGATTACACATTTAAGGGCTCACATTTTACTCGTGCTTGCCCTATAGGCTGGGTTGGTTATGTTATGGCATCAATGAGTTGCTATTAATGTGAGTGCTTGGCAAATGAAATGTAGTGGCATTTAGTGTAACTATGGGATCAATGAGTTGCTATCTTTGAGGCCCTTTTGATTTATATATTTAATTAGGGAAGTTTGAATTGTATTCTAGAAAGTCCTCTTGTTCGTATATGATTCCAGTCTCATTGGCCATTGTGTTTTACCCTCATGTTTTCTCAATCAATAGAAGATATTTTGGGACTGTTTGGTTGGTATAGCATTGGCAAAGGTGAATAGTTTGACGCGTTATGGCCTAGTTCTAATTTTTTGTGTCATGAAGGATTGTTGATGTGGGATGGCACTCCCCCCCGTCACCAAACAAAAAAAAAAAAAAACTCCTCCACAGGGTGACACATTTTATGTTGTAAAATGTTATCCATGTAAAATAGTGATATTCCTCATGCTTTCTACTGTTTGGCTCAGAAAAAAAAAGAGCTAAAAACACTTTTCATCTGTTTGGAATGTTTTGATTGATATGGGCATGACTTGAATTCCAAAAAATATACTTTTATCTTTGGGTTTTGTTCGAAATTTATATTGTATAAAAATGCTTACCTGTCAAGTATGTTGCTTGGGCATTTAATTGTACTTTGACACGATTGATGTTGAGAATACTCCCATCATGATTACGTGAAGGGAAAGAAGTAAGCAATAACAAGGATGTCAGAATAGATAGAAAATAAGAATGCTATGTTGCATCAGCGTGTGTACAACTGTTGTAATCTTAACCATCACAGAGTGTCAGATTTGGCAAAATAAGATCAGGACTCATGGCATAGTAATACATATAAGAGTAATATTGTATAGCACAACTTATACAATTATTATAATTATTATTTTTTGGTGAGATGTTCATTTGTAAATTCTGCGTTTTATCATTTATGTAAGAGCAATTTCTTAATTTAGCTTAATAATGATGTGATATTCTCTCATAAACTTAATTTACTGTCATTAATGAGTAATTTTGCTACTTATTAATAAAAACCGAATTCATTCTCTCAAGTAATTCTTAATGAAGGGAGATGCAGATAATCAATGGGACATTAAAGTTTCTGAACAAGAATTATGGGTTTTGGGAGTACTTATCTCAATGAAAATTAGATAAGATATACTATTAATGAGTAAATTTTACACTGTTTTGTTGAATCAGAGACTGGGAAATGTCAAGAAATTCAGGACTTAAATACCAAGCGAGGTGAAACATTTTGTTGTCCACCATAACAATTTCCCTCTCTGATATATAGAAGGGTCCATCAACAAGTAAGAGGGATGGATTTCCATGTCAATACAGTGAAGTGGTGAACACTTCACAAACATTAACAAGGAGTTATTTGAAGACTTGGCCCGCTAATTTGATGTTTCACATGTCAATGGCATTTCATTTAATTCTGTTGGTGAGTGATATACTTCACAATTTACCTCAGGGCCACTGACTGTTTTTCTTGTTTGTAACTAGGATAAATTTATTTTGTAGGAGGGTTTAGAATTGATAGTTGATTTGGGGAGATAGAAACCCTTCCTTACAGTCCTATAGTTGGGTAATGTAGGTATTGTACTTCAATATATGATTATGAATAGAAAGACAAATTTATTCAATTACGAAAAAAAAGAAAAAAAAAAAGAAGGCTTAGGTGTCTTCATTTCTTGTAACACAATTCAGGAAGTCAGTGTTCCCTTGTTTTAGATTTGAAGAAAGTGCTTCCCTTAGAAGCCCCATAATCCTACTCGCTAGATGACAAGTTGTGTCTCTAAAAGGGTTTTAAAGCTTAGAGGCCTGTCCCTGGTAAGCTGTGCAGTGACAGCATATAAGTGAAACAGAAAATTTTCACCTAAAAAATTTTGAGCATCTCTCTCTCTCTTTAAAGTACTCGAGTTGGCTCCTTCCAATGACTTTTGAGATTTTTTGCATAAATAGGAGGAGGTATTTGATCTCATGTTTACCCATTGTTTTAATTTGTTTTGCTTATGATTTCTCTAGTTTATGCTTTTCTTGGAAATTTTGTTGGTGAAAATGATATGCTCTTCTAGATCATTATGTTGTCACTAAATGAACATTGTATAATTAAGAAACTTTTCCCTTTAGATGATTAGTTGTTTGTATTGTTGTGTTAGTTTTGCAAGTCATTATACTCAACTCAAAACCAGTCCGAACTACTTGGGTTTGGCTACAAGAAATCCTCTTTTCCATTTGGTTTTATCTAGGACCATAAGTCATTATGTTGTTTCTCATGGCCTCGGTCTACATTCCCTTTGGCTTTCCTTTCCTCTCTTGTAGCACCATCAACCTGAACCAAATCACCTTGAATGAATCACACTTTTCCAGTGTTGTAATCTTTCTTTATTACATGCAATGAAACCATCTTAGCCAACCTTCTCTCATCCTCTTGATAGGTGCAACTTCTAAATTTCAATGAATGCTAATTATATTCTCTTACTGCGTATCAATTTCAATGTCCTCATTTCAGTAATACTTTTTTTTATGGATTTATCATCTTGTCGATGGCTTAGCTTTCTTCATTCTCCTCCTGCGCGAATCCAAGATAACTGAAGTGGCCATTAATCTTTACTTCTACTCTGAGTTGTATTGCATTTACAATCCTTATAGTTTGGTTTAGTCTTGTAATTTTAAAATCATTTGATTTAGAAGTATCTCTTAATAGTTTAAACATCCCTCCATAGAAAAAAAACCCACAAAAATAACACGTGCAGTTATAGCTTTGTGTTTACCCATAAGGCTTTAATATAATGGTTAATTACACTCCCTTCTCTGGGGTTTATTGAAAATAAAGAGATCTTCCCTCTATTTATTAAAATTCCCCTCCCCTCCTAAACTTTTTGTATATGGTTATAGGGACCTCCTCTTCGTCAACTCATCATTACTAGGATGGATGGAAATGCACCAGATTTTATCAAAGTACTTGTTTTACCCCAAATCTCTCATGTGACCATCAAGAATGAATTTTTTTCATGCCACATAGCTATCTGTCTAAAATTTGGACTTTTTGGACATGTTCACAAAGTGATAATTTCCACCCATATTTTTTGTTGTGTTGTATTTATAATTTTGTTTTCAAATACTCAAATAATCCCCTTTTTTATTTTCCTATAGGTATTTTTATTTTCTTTTTTTGGTTTAAAGGAGAATCCAATGGGCCCTTCGGCTACACAATGGGGTAGCCTATCCCCCTTCCCATCACCCTTCCCCCCAACAAACATGGGTGTCAACGCACTTCCATGTGCTTGAACCCAAGATCTCTCTCCAACATGTGGAGAGCACTAACCACTAGGCCAATTGGCTTTCGTTTCCAATATGTATAGATATATAGTGAGGCACTGAGGCCTTCTGTTGAGTAGTTCAACTATAGCCAAATCCTACGAGTGAAAGCATATTGATTAATTAATTACTTAGTTCTATTTAAAAATTAATGTCAGGAATTTTAATAATTGGTACTAAATTCTTTGGCATGATCTGCCTAAGCAATCCAAAATGTGGTCCATTTATTGAGTTCTCGATATACTTAGATCATAGATGCCAATACATCATAAGCCTAATAAGCTAAATGCAAAATTTAACCTAACATTGCATTTTGATTAAAAAATAAGAATATTATATTGAAGAGAAACAATAAATCAAAAAAAATTGTTAATGGCATCAAATTGACATTAATGAAGGGGGAGGGGAGTGTACCTTTTGAAAATAGATGGGAGGTCCTTGTATTTTCAATATACTTTAAGGGAATTTGGTGTAATTTACCCTAGTATAATTTTATTAACCAAAAATATGGTTTCAAACGAAGAACATACATTATGCAACCCTTGTTGAATATTCCTAGTTAGTTTATCCATATGCGAAAAGCAGTAGGCTTAATGTGGTCCGGAGTAAGCCCATTTTGGTTGGATTTTCACTTGTTTCCCCTCAATCTCATGCTAGTTATTGCTCTAATGTATGTGTCCTTGCTCATGTTTGTTAACTTACTAACACATTTAAAAGCCTTCTCCGTTTGTTTTTTTCTTTTTTGTTTGGGGGGGGGGGGGGGCAATGTATATCAAAGGCTTTTAAACACCCCCCCCCCCCCCCCGGTTTTTTTTTTTTTTTTTTTTTTTGTTTTTGGGTTGGGGGGGTGGGGGGGACAATGTATATTAAATGGCTTTGAAACCCCTCACGGTGGGGTGCATGGATGTCTCCTAGAGGGGATCAGACTTTCATGAGAAAATATAGGGGCAACACCAAAGTAGAAACACACCTCCAGGGATTGAACTGAAGACCTCCACTCTGATGTTATGTTGACTTACTAATTCATCAATAAAACCAGGCTGTTTGAGGTGGGGAGAACAATGTAGATCAAAGGGCTTTAAGAATGTTAAAATATGTATTTTATACTCGTTTCTTCCTAAACAATTTCCACATTCTAAGAAATGATGAATTAGGTTGATGCAAAAAAGGAAAGGCCTAAAATTGAATTTGAATAATGTATCAAAATTGCTTTGTAGATGAGCAAGTGAATGGTAAAAATGATTCATATAGCTGATCCCATGTAGTAGGGGTTTTGGCTTTCTTTATTGGGTTGAGTTGAGTTTGATGAGTAGTAAATAAGTTTTAAGTTCTATTCCAGACTAGTTTTGGTGGCTCTCAAGCTTCATTTTGGTGGTTAGATATTTCTAGCATTGTCTGTGCTGTGAACATTTGCTTAAATGGTTAATGACATTTGACAGAAATGTCTTTTGGATTTTGTTAAGTTCCAAATCTGAAAGCCGAAGCTATTAGGTGGAGGGCCCAAACAAGTATATTTAGCCATATCAACTTTTATATTTAAATGATGTAGGATGTGGGACTTCCCAACACTCCCCCTCATGTGCAAGTTAAACAAGACAACAATGGACCTGTCACGTGGACAATAACAATGAGTTCACGAACAAAATAGGCCCAACAACAACAATGGGCTCTGATACCATGTTAAGTTTCCAACCTAAAAGCCGATGTTATTAGGTGGAGGGCCTAAACAGGTATATTGAGCCATATCAACTTTTATATTTAAATGATGTGGGATGTGGGACTTCCTAGATTTGTTTGAGAGACTATTTCGTTGTATTTTAGTTGCAACTTTGAGGAAACTATGTTTCAGACTTTCAAATTTTGATGGTGGAAGTGCTGTTGAATGGCTTTTGAGTAGGGTTTGTAGCTGACCACATGGCGTCAGGATAAGGGTTGGTTGAATTGAATAGAATCTGTTAGAAGATGCTTTCTTACATGGGATTTTACTTCTAAATACAATATACAAAATTAGTTTTTGGCGAATAAATGATCTATCTATACTATTAATATAAACCAATAGTCTTTGGTGCTATAGCGCTACAGAGCCAAGGGCCGAATCCGTGCTCTCTCTCTCCCCTCCTCTTTTTTATTTTATTCTTTTTATATTTTTGAGACCTTATCACTCTCTTTCAAAAGTAAAACTTTCTGGCTTCTTTTTTTTCTTTTTTTTATTTAAAATTTTATTTTATTTTTAATTTTCAAGTTATGGAACCCATGGCATTCTCTCTCTCTCTCTCCCCAATATTTTTATTCTTCCCTAAGTTTGGGTCCATCTCTTTCCTTCAATTAATATATTTTTAACTTTCATCATCATCTTCTCTCTCTCTTTCTCTCTCTCTCAACACTAAGGTTATCATGTGGATGCTTACAAATCAATAATATAAGCTATCTTCTTCTATGATATATCATAAGTAAGTCCCACACATCAAGTGGGATTTAAGCTAGTATACTTGTATATCTTGAGCATGTTATAAGAATCTTTTACTGCATAATTTAAGCATAAAAAAATGCATATGTTTTGTGCATGTATTATGGAAGCGTGCATTGATGTGATA
The DNA here is from genome assembly GCA_039720395.1 of Liquidambar formosana. NCBI lineage: Eukaryota > Viridiplantae > Streptophyta > Magnoliopsida > Saxifragales > Altingiaceae > Liquidambar > Liquidambar formosana. Next base: position 12,349,811 of record CM077830.1, read on the forward strand.
TACCTATATTTAAATTAGAAATAAAGTAAGTTTTGCCCTGAATCTCGTATTCCACAAAGTAAAGATTACTCAATGAGAATTGTTGTATATACACATCATGCTAGAATTTTTCCTTTTAATAGACAAGTGCATGAAGATTGTGTTCAAGCTCATTAATATTATTGAACGTAGGTCGGTCACAACTTTAGACAGGCTATACCTGCTGAGCCTGTAGGCACCTTCACCTTCAACAAATGCATGATAACATATATATGTGTGTGTGTGTGTGTGTGTGTGTGTGCGTGTGCAGTGTGCGTGTACGTATCCGGTCCTATGAGGACGTGTTGATGTAAGTTACATCAACACCATGCATTGGGGTTTATACCCCTTGCATTGGTGGGTTATGGGGTATAACCTCCAATGCATGGTGTTGATATAACTTGCATCAACACGTCCTTGTAGGACCAGATCCGTATGTGTGTATCTCTCTCTCTCTCTCTCTATATGTGTGTGTGTGTGTGTGTGTGTGTATTGCTTTGATCATGTGTGGGATATCACGGAGATCCGGTGTGATCATAGCCGTCTGTGAGCGACGCGCATGTATGCATGAATGCGCTCATGTCATCCATGGACAGCCGTGGTTACTGATAGTTTATTTTAGAAGCTTTATAGAGCTTTTAGTTTGTGTCACACTGACAGCTATAATCCTTTCTGAATTAGAAGGCAACGTTAGATTTTGACATCCTTAAGCATTAATTTGTGTTATACCTTCAATAGTGCTGGAGGGAGAGGAAGATTGGTCATGTACTAGGATTTTTCATGCTTGGCTCTCATGTATGGATAAATTCCATGGATTGAATATTGATGGGGGCAACAACACGAGTGTGGTGTGGCATCTCAAAGCCCCTTTTTTATTTGTATTTATCATTTATTTTATCTTTTTGGGCTGGACATCTCAAGAACTTACTGATTATTTAGGACTGCAGAGAAGCATCTGCATTTGAACAAGGTAACACGTCTCATGATGCTTTGACTCCATGAGATTATTATTGCTTAATTACTTCCCATGATCCGTTTTCTCAATGAAAACTAGCAATATATTGTTTGGGAATTCTTGAATCTTTGGCAAATATGAAGGCCATTTGAATACTCACACTAGTGTTCATAACAGGCATGAGAAAGTTTTGGTATCATTGCCCTCCTATGCAATTAGAGACAAAAGAGTTGCGTAGATCTTTCCATCCCTTACTTTGAGGAGGAAATCAATGGAATGAGATTGTATTCTTAACTGGTGACAGACACAGAAGAATTGAAGGAAGAGAAGAAGGTTTACCATCTTCCTTTTTGAGCCAAAAAATTGCCTAATGTGCTGACCACATTGCGGAATACTGAACATGATATGGGTTGGTTCCTGAATCCTGAGGCTGACCTTGTGTTACTTCCTGGAACACCGTTTGTATCAGTGAAGTATGGAAACTTAATTGGACGGTTGATAAGGTTCTAAGATTCTATCAGATATTCCAAACTTCATTTTGAAAGATTTGGAGTAGGTGAATCCAATGGGAGAAATTCAATGGATTGTTTTTCTTGAGTACATCCGTAAGTGTTATCTGATCCGAATTGGAGAAGTAATTGGCTTTTTAAGTAGATTCGAATTATTCTTGTGTTGTTGCTTACTGTGATTTTAAGAAGGAATTTTGAGATGTTTCCTAGTGAATTCCTCCATGTTTTTCATTAGTATGAATATATTTGAGCTTCTGTTACTGATTTAATATTTACAATATATTACTGTTCAATAGACCCTATTATAATATTTAATTGTAATCTCTTCATCTATTTCTTTTTTTTAATTTTAGGAGGAATTGTGAACAACACATTGCGTCCACAAGTTCCAACATGGTGTGATCCTGAATGGAAGTCTTTAATGGAAAGTTGTTGGTCCTGTGATCCAGCGGAGAGGCCATCGTTTTCAGAAATCTCTCAGAGGCTGAGGAATATGGCTGCAGCAATGAATGTGAAATGACAAGCTTGAAGCATTTAATCTTACTTCCCGCTCTGTATTTTAGCCGAGTATTTGCAAGGAAAATAAGGAGAAGCATAGATTTTGCAGTTTAAGGTCACCTATTGGTTCCCAAGCATACACAGGCTAATAATTCAATATTATGCTTTCATTTCTCCAATGAAACCTTGAAATGGTTGTGTTCTTTATAGAGTGCAATAATTTGTTCTCTAAACCGGATTTTGCCAAGGAAGATACAATATACACCAAGGAGAGCTATCATTGCACAATCAGAAGGTGAGTTTTGTTTTCTTGTTTTATTACAAATTATTTAGGATCTTTTCTTATATTGGAAGTAATATTCATGATATGCAGTGATTCAAATTTAATTTTGCAGGATCTCATTATTTTGGATGTGATTAGGATGGTAGTGCCAATCTTCCTGATATGGGTGAATATTATCTGGCCACTGAGGGGAGCCAAGCTGTTATGGAAGGATGTGTATATAAGCTAGTTAATGGTAACTATAGTGTTCTAAGCTCTATATTGAGAGGATCGATAATGATGCATTATGCTTTAGAATTTCGGAGGAACTTGGAACCCAAATTTGTTATTGTTATTTTTCCTCTGCTTCATTTCTTACAATTTTATATTTTGGGGCGTTATATTATATATTTATTTTGTATACTCTGGCTCTTTGATATGTGAAAATATACATGAATATTTTTTGCAAGGACCGTATCCGTGTCTTGATGGGCTGTGTGGAGCAGAATAGCGCTGTGAAGAATTTTGCGATTCCAAAGTAGTTTGAGTTCCTAATAGCCATCATGTAATAGTCATGTTGATATGCTTATCAAAAAAAATAGTCATGTTGATATTGTGTATTGCTTCATTGGAAATTTGAGGTCAGATTTTAGATGCTAGAAAATGTGGAAAATGCATGAGTGTTGGATATTCGTTATCGGTGCTCCCATGAATGTTAAAGATGTTAACAATGCTGGGATTTCAATGTATTCCATATGGGTTGAATTGCATTGGGCAGACCTCTGATTTCTTCATTTCATTAATTTAGATTTGGCTAGGTGGTGCATTTTACATTACATTTGATATAACAGAAGTAGAATTATCAATAATATGATCTAATGGCCAAGTAATCAAGCAGGTGCACTGGTGTTCAAATAACAATTGTAGATGACATTGTGAACAGTGGCCACGCAAAAAAATTAAGTTGATTCTGAGACTTGCTACTATTCAATTCAAAATCTTATCTTTTTAATTACTAAAAATCTCGCATTTATAAGTGAAGCGGAATATTGGATGAATTTGATTTTTTGCGTGCATGACCTGTGTGTAAAGACTATTTAATCCAATGGTGGGTTTTGCAAAATATGAATTGGAGAAAAGGTTATTTAAAAACTTGTATAGTATAAAAAATTATATATATTTATCCTAAACCTAGGCTAAATTTTTAAATCTCTAAATATTGCAGTAGGGGCCAGATTCAGGGACTTGCATATGTTCAATGTTGCACTCTTTGCAAAGAAGGCCCTAGCTGTGAAGACACCTTCTCTAATTGCAACTACTCCACTATTTTTGCAACCCCACAGTAGATGGATCTGGCTGGCATGAGAAGAGGGATTGAATGCTCCATTTGAGAACTTAAGCCATCCTTTTTTGTTTTTTTTTTGTTGGGGGGGGGGGGGGGGGGGGGGGGGGGGGGGTACTAGGTAGTGGTTGTAGGGGCAGGGAGGTCAGAAACAACGGCGCAGAAGCTTACTAGTCAGCATTAGTTATTGCTTTGTGGATAATAAGATGAGGGGAGGGAGTAATATTATCAAAAACATGTTGGCATTTCTCCTTTTCTCGACATTCCAGACAAAATAAATCAATTTGCAAGGTCTAGGAGAGATCATTGAAACCTTGGCTGGGTAGTAGAGGTGTGCGTAGTTCGGTTTGGAGCAATTACAAAAGAAATCACCAATAAACCTACTAAGGGTAGTTTGCAAAATTTTCAACCCATCGTAAAACCTGTTGGTGTTAAAAATTGGCGGATTAATTGATTTCTTTTGGCAGTTTTAAACCAATGATTTGGGCAGATTGCGTGAGTTGTATCATGGCATTTCATAACTTTTATGAAAATTGTCAAATAGCCAAAAAATGTACTTTCGTAATCTTTATGAGGATGGTTTGTTAATTTCTTAACAAAGATGTTTAGAGATAAACCATTTTTTGTTTTGGGTAAAAAGAGAAATCATTTAACATTCTAAAATATCAAATCCCACAAAATAAATATAAATCAAGCAACAAGAAGTAAAAAAAAAAAAAGTAATGACTTAACATGTTGTCTTGTAAAAAGTGTATATATTATATATTTATATATATATATTTTGATGAAATAGTATATATATATATATATATATAAACTAAAAGCGGGTCGGGTTGGTTTGTTGGCGGTTTGAGAAGGTTCAAGTTGCCAACCAAACTGAACTGTTAAATTAATTTATTGCTCAACCCATCCAAACTAATCTACTTATTTTCTCAAACCGCTTGGTTCGGTATGGAATGAAGCGAATTAGTTTGATTTAGCAGATTGGGCAATTTTTTGCACATCCCTACTGGGTAGGGAAGATTAACCGAACACCCACTCATCCAGCCTAGTGGTATCATAGGTGTTGATCAGTATGGAGAGAGAACTGCCAAACCATACTGGGTGTATCCGGCCAAGGGCACCACAGCAACCTATGTTCAACAGTCTCAATGTTCTTACCATATAGTGCGCACAAAGGAGTGGGGCTGCTTTATCACTTCAAGAGATTCTCTCTATCTAGCGGGCAAAGCGTTTTAGGCAAGTTCTTAATAAGAATAATGTAACTCCTTTTTTTTCTCTACAAAAGATAGAATGTACTCTTACCCTTAACCCCTTTTAAAAATAATCTAACTTTGGGGGAGTAGAAATAAATTATAAGACATTCATAAACTCGGAGGAGAGGAGAAGGATGAGCTAGCTTTTAATCAAACCTGTTTAGTGCTAGTTTTTCTTTCGCAATTTTGGATAAGGAATTCGTAGGTGAAGTTTATATTCGAGATGGAATTTGTAAATTTTTTTTAGGAAATCCTTAATAAAAATTTTATCCTTTACGAATTCCATTTCGAAAACAAATTTCACCTAAAATTTTTTATCCAAAAATAGTTTTATGAAATTATATATGCTTTTCGGCAATCTTGATGGGCTGCCCATTGACTCTCCCTTGGGAACTGCATGCGAGCTTCACTAACAAAGAGCTTTCAATATTAATTCAACTCAACTCTCCCATTATGAAACGGTACTTCTACTAAAAACTATTTTTAGGATTAAGGGATTAATCTGCAAGCACGATTTTCCAATATTTTTAGAATACTTGCTTTGGTCCTACCAATGCATCGCCCACTACTCAATCCCTCAGCCATGTTTTATTATTATTATTATTATTTTGACAATCGATGGAATTAACCCATCCTCCAATATCACAAATCCTCCAATATCAACAAATGAGTATCAATCTTTTTTCATAAATTGGAACCCAAAATCTTTTAGTCAACAAGTGAGGAGAATACCACGTACTAGACTATCATGTCATTGACAATCCATAAGAGCATCTCTAGCGGTGAGCTATAACTTGTGTTATTGCTATATTATAACATTTAGCATAAGTTGGGCTGCTCTAATGGTGTGATAATTAAAAACTTGTGCTAAAAATAGCAATAGCTTACCCTTGTGTAAAATACAGTACAAGGGTAAGCTATTGCTATATTTGCTATGTCAACTTTTTTTCGATCCATTTCTCAACAACCAATTACACTAGCAATTGTGAAAAATACAATATTTTTCTTCCTCTATTTCTCTTCCAAAATTTTCTTAGTAATCAAATAGATTGTAAATAAATACAATATTTTAAAAAATAATATTGAAATCTTATATATATATATAGATAAAGCATAAAACATACCCTTTTTTTTAGTCCATTTGTCCCACTCAAGCGACCTCACATTTGCTATATTTTGTCATGTCCATTTTTCATATATATATATATATATATATATATATATATATATATATATGGGGAGGGTTCTGTTGATACTCGGTGTAAAACTTTTTATATTTACACCTGTCAATAATTTTTTTTATAGAAATCATATTTCACAAATCCAACAATTGGATTACATATTCCTATCATCCACGCCATGCATGTCAAATTTTAAGTTAATCGGATATTGGGAAGTGTTTGATTCGGAAACTTACATTTCTTTTAATAAATAAAGCTTTAATTTCGAGCACTTTATGGATGACATAGCTCTTAATCTTCGATTAACTTAAAATTTGGCATGCATGACGTGTATGACAAGAATATGTAATCCAACGATTATATTGGTGAAACATGATTTCTATAAAAAGATATTGACGGGTGTAAGTATCAAAAGTTTTACATTAAGTGTCAACGGAACCTTCCCTTATATATATATATATAATTAATTTATTTGGAAGAATGGTACATAGTTAACATATGCAAATAATTACGGGTAGTTAGAACTTGGAAGACTTGTAGCTGGAGAGGTTATTTGTTTTTGTTTTTATTTTTTTATTTTTAATTATAATTTTTTTTTGGTTGGAACAATATATGGAGGTTGAAAGATGGTAGATGATTTATAAAAAATGGAGGGAATTTAGGTCGTGACAAAAAATAGCACATTCATGTCAATTGCTCCATTAGAGCACTTTGTGCTAAAGTATAGCATTTGACATTGTAACATATACTAGAAGAGTAATAACATAAGTAATTTAACTCACATTACTGAAGATGCTCTAACCATAAACGTTAAGTGAAAAAAAACAAATAACAAAACAAAGACCCACCACGCGCGTACCCAACCCTTCTAAAATGTGAAGTGATGAACTTTTACTATAAGTCATTTGGTCACCATCGAAATGTACGGAACAACAATGACACCCTATAATCGAGAATATTGCAGAATAACAAAGAGAACTTCTTGTAGGGTCTCAAATCTACTGACCCAAGAATAATTAGATAATGGACCTACCATTCGGTTGACTTTATTCTCTTCCCATGTATGAAATGCCATTTGACATCAGCCTTTGAGCATGCTTGCTATGCTGAATGCTAATGCTAATGATTAATAAAACCATATGAATTAGTAATAGTAGTAGTAGTAGGAGGAGTAGGGCATATGCCTTCACCGACTCTAATGGCCCTTGTAGGAAAATCCATAAGGTCAAATTCTGTGACACCATCGCTCCCCTTGGGGTCCTCTAGAACTGTGCCATGCGACACCTATCACACGGCATGCGAAGACTTTTTCATTTTTATTTAAGTGAAAGTTCACACGTTCCAGCTGACTTCACACGAATCACACGCCTGCCTGTGGGCAACTCTTTTTGATGTTTTATCTTTTGGAAACGCCATAGCCTTTCTAATTTTTCACCAACAGTTTTAAGGATAGCTTTATATAGAATACAATGGTGCAATTACATGTTCAAGGGACGTCAAACAAGCCTCGCATGACTTCAATTATTTTTTTTTAAACTTTTTTTATGACGAGAAAATTTTTTGGGCAAATCCCAAACCCATATAAAACTCCATGACCCATATGGATCAAGTAAGTTTAAGATCCATGAGAAGCATGAAATTTTATGTGGATGATCGATTCCAAAGAGTTTAGCAAGAGTAGAATTCAGGACATTTGATTTATGATGAAGTGGGACTTGGTCTCTTGTCAACTAAGTTATCTTTAAAGTTAATTCAATGAAATGTTACTGTGGAACTCGATCTACCTTAAATTTTGAAAGTTTTAATTTGAAAGCTTTTCCTTATTTCATAAAATAGTTGAAAATTGAATGTTAATTAAAGTTCAAGTTTCGTGCATAGCACAAGATCCAATTAGGTGGGCATGCCCACCTAACAAACCTGAGGAGGGAAGAAGGTACAGAATTAATGCCTTTGCGCGCCTTTTTAGCAAAATGATAGAAGCCTCTATCGACCGACACATGCAGGTGTCACACTGCCATTGTACCCATTGTTATTTCTGAATGGAAAATAAAAATTCATATGCAGTGATGTCAAGGGATAAGGGCCAAGTCAATACCTTGGATGCCTAGAGTGATGGGTTTGTTACCAAAATAATATAAAAAAATAAAAATAATAATTAATGGTTGACTAGTGAAGATTAACTTGGGGGAGGGGGTAGAGTAGAGGGACTGGATCATTTGAGTGAAATCAGCTGCTGCGTTTGTTTGTAGCAGATTTGTGCATTATTTTACATAAAGTGCATGGGGGATAATAACAGCTAGGGCAATTAAATTAATAACGATAAGTAGTAATGTTTAAAATAATTAAGCAAGTCATTAGTGTCCGTTCAATGGTGTGTGAGTCTAGACTAATGGCATCTTTGTCAATCCTGTGACGAGAGACGATCTTTCTCCGCTGCTTCTTGGGCTTCTTTTTTCTAGGTAAAACAAATCTTGTCTTAATCCTTGTTGAAGACTTGACAGGAAAATATACGCCGGGTCGCATCATAGCTTAATATATATATGGTCATCACAAATATGACAAAGTTTCCTCCATCTAATAATTGTCACTGTTTCTCACAGTGCACTGATTAAAGTATGATTTTTACCCCTTTTAACCGCAGTTTATGTAGGCCAATTCATGGAGCTAACATGGTTTGGCTTTCCTTGAAACTTTCTTTTGTTTCTGTTTTTTGTTGTCTTTTTTTTTCTTTTCTTTTTTTTTTTATTTTAAAAATCTTATTATTATTATTAGTTTATGATTTCCCCCCCCCTTTCCTCGTCTATACTTGGAGAACGTGAAGTAGGAGTGATTTGATAAATCTACTAGGGAACATATGGATATATGATTTGTGCTGTCAAACTTTGTAAATTCTCGTTGGGTTAATTAAATTGTAAGAGATATTTTTAATGTTGAATCATTTTTCACGTAATCCCCTTACAGAAAGAGTGGTTATAATGTCTCCCTAAATGTCTTAATTTAGCAATTAGTACTGTCGTTAATCATTATTTATGGAATTAGTGGAAAAACATCACGTGATTACTATAACGGTGATGTTAATTGCTAATTTTGTAAGCTGTATGGCGACACGTTGCGACCACTTTTGAACTAGTATGATTGAATCAAAACATTGAGTTCAATTACCCTAGAAGCTTGGCAGATGATTCTTTTGGTCATGACCCTGTATTTGAAATTATTATTATTGTCACCAAAGAGTGATGCAGGACAAAGAGTAACCTCAGCTAAATACAACTGTTGCAAGATTCAAACTGTTGCAGATGATTCTTTTGGTCATGACCCTGTATTTGAAGGTTTTCAATTCTTAATAAGGTTTTATGGAGCCTATAACTTTCCATCAATAATATTTATGAATTTTCTCTTTCGTCTCCTTGTGGATATATCCAAGGGGCCCTTATGTGAATTCTAAGGTGTTTGTTTGAGTTGAAGGCTTGAACTTTAATCTTTGTTTTCATCATGGCGCGCATTAGAGGGTATTGCACTTTTGTGTGAAACATTATTAATTTTTGATGAAAAAAATGACCTTGTGAGTCTGATAAAGTAAATTGATTTTGATGAGAAGCTACCTTCTTGTAAATTGGATAAAGTAAATAAAGTCACAGAAACGCTTTGGAAGATAAAAAATTTAAAACCAAGTTTTTATAGTCTTAGGGTTTCAATGAAATGACGACAGTTCTCTTCATACCACAAACTCAAAGTGGACGGCTGTCATTAATAGGTGACTCGACTAAACAAGACGTAGAATCGGGGCCAAACAATTTTTTTTCCCTTATAAAATATAAACATAGAATATATGTATATATGTACATCTGTATGAATGTATACAATGTATACATGCATGCGTGACCCCGATATTTTGTGAAGAATTGTGATCACTAGAGCAAATAATGTTAGTCCCAATAATTCTATGTTACTTAAATATTCTGTATTAAGTGAGTGGTGATCCATGCTTATCCTCTTATCAGGACAACCTTCACCAGCTCTCATTCAAGTTAGAGTCCTAAGGTTGGTCTTATTGATGATGAAAGGCAATGTCAATGAAGAGATTCTAGGGTTGAGAGAAGGACAAGCAGAAGCATGTTTTCTTCATCCCAAAGATCTCAGTCCATTTGATGATTAAGATAGTAGTATTTATGGGAGTTAGTGCTTTTGAAATTTTGATAGTTTTCCTCTTGGAATTTGTATGAAGGTGGGGCTCTGGACCTCTTCCTTCTTGTTATTTGAATATCAAATTGCTTAGAATATTATTAGAGTATAAAACCAAGGTCAATGAGAGGTGCCCCTCTCCAAAAGCTTTGAATTCTTGACACCATTTCCTTGTTCTTTCTTCCTTTCTTCTTTAAATATTTTCTTCCCTCTATATTTTATGGTATACCATAGCCAACTTGTAACATTTAATATATATATATATATATATATATATATATATTTTTTTTTTCTTTTTAAAGTTTATTAAGGAGTAGAACATGAGAGAAAATCTCTCCTGATGTTGTGATCAATTGACTCAGTGAGTTTAAAGTAAAAGCTCGACCCAACCTGCCAGAAAATGCGTAAATCTGGATTAATTGAAGTTACTCTATAGCATTAACATCCTCAGAATGACTTAGTTCAGACCAAGGAAGATTCTGAGCCCACTGCACCCAGTGTTTTGATGTTAATGGTCAATATATGGTAAGATTTGAACCCCTAATCGCTACCTCGGCCCACCCGTACCATAGCAGCACCACTATGTTACAAAATTAAAGCTTCGGCAGCCTAACCTTTTTTCTAAAGGTGAACCTGCCAATTCACCAGTGTATATGCTTGATTTTAATTAGGCTGGCCGTCCTAAGCTGTCTTAATTTTCTATCTTCAACGTGTGCCTATTAATTGACAACCCTAGTTGACTTGCAAGCAGATATCATTTTTCCCACGTAAATTAGGCAAAACCTCAGAAAAAAAAAAAGAAAAAAAAGAAAAAAAAAAATTTGAGTGGAGAATTAATATTGCATGTCATTTTCACTAGAGGAAAGATGTACATATAAATCAAGCTATAATCTGCCAAAGTCGTTTCAATTGCAGCACAAGGAACATTTTAAGCCTTTTTCTTCTTGTCAGTCAGATAATGCGGAGCAAAGCGGGACAATGATTTCGGCTGGATTTGACACGAAACAAGTAGGAAATATTTCCCAAATGCAAGAATTTCAAAGAGGCTGGGTATGACAATATAAGTTTCTCAATTCAAGAATTTCACATATATTTCAAAGTGACATGGCTTCGTTCAATGACAGGAGAAATTTCATTTAAGTTTCTCATCTATATAAATATATATCTATCTATATATATATATATTTTGGTGCTTAAGTTTCTCTTATTAATTTGATTGCCCACAGAAATCCACGCCTAGGAGATTGACTTCAATTGATGACATGCAGCCATTTTTCTTGTGAAAAAACTCTAGCAAGACCATATGGCTATAGGCTAGGACCCAAGGACTTAAAACTTGTGGTCTGGCTGCAAAGATATAGAACTTTTTATAATTACATGTCAGCTCGAAATTTGCCAGTTGCCCAAAAACTATAGGTAGCATGATCTGAATATGCCATATGATTGTGGTTATAACATCCAACTGAACCACAGTAATCCATAAATTGTGTTCAAAAGTAGGCGATCGATCACGTCATATGATTGGGCAGAGTCAAAGTGGTTTAATGTGCCCTTTTGCAAATTTCAGTGTGGTGATTGGGTCTTAACAATGGCTAGAACTTAATCAAAGCCCCAACTATAATAATAGCCTCTTTTCTATGTAGTCTCTAACAGAAGCTATAAAGAGAGAGAGAGAGAGAGAGTAGCTTAATAATGGAACATTTCAAGCAGATTGGCGACAAACCAAGAGGATAGAGTCTTCTTTGTTAATTTATCTGTAGCATTGCATTCATTTAATAAACTACTATTAATTACGAGAAGAAAGAAAAAGCAGGGGAATATAAAATTGAGGAGGAGAAAATTTGTGTTATACTTTGTCTGGTTGTATTATTATATAGTATATAAAAACATAAAAATGTATGAGCAAACTAATCCAAATGTGTGTGTGTGTGAGAGAGAGAGAAAGAGAGAGAGCTTGCACAAACCCTAGAAGAGAAGAGAAAGAAAGTTGAATAGTGAGAAGAGGGAGAGGGTAATTAGGTGGAAGACTTTTTGTCCTCATAAGCATCACATCACCCACTCTTCCAACCTATAAAGCTTGGTTTTCCTTCTCCGTTTTTCCCCAACAAGCACAGTGACAGCTTCCCTTTGATATATCTATCTATCTGTCCACCTGGGAAAGGAAGAGAGAAAGAAGGAGAAGAAGAAGTAGAAGAACAACATAGAGAGATGGGTCGAGCTCCATGCTGCGACAAAGCCAACGTGAAGAGGGGACCATGGTCTCCTGAAGAGGATGCTAAGCTTAAGGCTTATATTGAGCAGTTTGGTACTGGTGGCAACTGGATTGCTCTTCCCCAGAAAATTGGTACATACCCATGCATCTCTCTCTCTCTCTCTCAAACACACACACACACACACTCACACAAATAAAAGTGTTTGTCCTTTTATTTTGTTTGGTATTCATTCCTTTAAAATGGTGACTTTGATGTTTTGATGGGAATAATTCACAGGGCTTAAGAGATGTGGAAAGAGTTGCAGACTGAGATGGCTGAATTACTTGAGACCCAACATTAAACATGGGGGATTCTCTGAGGAAGAAGACAACATTATTTGCAGCCTCTATATAAGTATTGGCAGCAGGTCTCTATCTCTCTCTCTCTCTCACTCTCTCTCTCTCTCTCTCTCTCTCTTTCTGTGACATCTCTGTACATCAAAGTGTAACTTAGTTACTTGTCCTTTCTATATTTGTCCTTGATTCTTTTGTTCAAATCCTCTTTTCTAGGTGTTGGTTTTTTCCTTTCGTTTCTTCTTATTGTTAAGAGGCTGATGTTGTTGGAAATTCTATGTACTTTTAGGTGGTCCATAATCGCAGCACAATTGCCTGGAAGAACAGATAATGACATTAAAAACTACTGGAACACCAGACTGAAGAAAAAGTTACTTGGAAGGCGTAAACAATCTCACATCAGTCGTCTATCATCCACCGCTCAAGACCCGACAGAGGGAAATGAGGTAGAAGACAACTCACAAGCCTTGAGCCACTCGGCCCTCGAAAGACTACAACTCCACATGCAGCTCCAAAGCCTTCATAACCCTTTCTCATTCTACAACAACCCTGCACTCTGGCCCAAGTTGCATCCCCTCCAAGAAAAGATGATCCAAAGCCTCCAATTGTTGAATGAAAGCCCCAGCCCTAACCCTCTGATGCAACCTGCACATGGACAAAAGGGTGATTTCTTTGAACCGCCGGCTGCTTCTATCGCACTTCAACAAGATTATCCCAAAATCAGCAATCCTAAAATAGATGAATTGGAGAATTCTTTAAATGGGATATCACACCCGGACAGTTCGATCGTCTTCACCACTGGAAACAATCCACTGGATTCAACTATTGTGCCAAAATCAGATGGTATAGAACAATCTAATGCAGGATTCCAGCCAGTATCGAGCTTCCAAGCGGAGCTCGATAACTTTCTTAACAACAAAGCAGTTGGTTTCCTACCACAAGAAGATCAGATAGTTGAATTTGATTGTTTCAAAGACATGGAAGGTTCTAAGGACAGCATGATTTGGTGGTCTAACAACGACTTCAACTCAAAATCATCCTCCAACTCTTGGGATTCAACTTCTGTTCTTCAATCGGAGGAGATGTTTCAAGATTATGCATTAAGTTACAATATGTAGATCAAATGATGGAGGGGGTGGTCTTAGTTTATTTGTCATGCTCATAAGAAGGGGAGACAAAGGGTCTCATAGCTGGTTTTGTAAATTGTGTGAATAATAAAGTTAATGTCCTCTTTGATGTCTTCCCAAATCTTAATATTCACATGGCAATAACTAAATTAATTTTCTTGATATCCCTTCTGAAGCTTCAAATAAAAGCTCTATTTACTATTCAAAAAATCCAAAAGTTTGAAATCCCCACGAATGGAAAATACAAATTTTGTTTTCATGATATTTAACTAGGGTTTCTCTTATGGTAATGACCGATCATTAAGTTAATTAATGTTTCCATATGCAGTTCCGCTTCATGCTAGTACATTAGGCTTTTTTTTTTTTTTTTTTTGGGGGGGGGGGGGGGGGGGGGGCTTGATGGGAGAAGTAGTACATTAGGGGTTTAAGAATTAATATGTTCTTTTACCGTTAGCTAATTTTTGAGAGAATGATAAATTAAATAAATTAAATATCTTTTGTTCTAGCTAGCTTCATCTTCCTCTCCGCCCCGCCCCGTCCCCTTACCCTCCCCCTCCCCTACTCCCCAAGCACCCACTACAAGGAAACAAAAGTTAAAAGGGCAAAGAACTATCAATTAAAAGATAACGTACCAAGTGGCAAGAAGAGGTGTTCTAAGAGAAAAACCGACAGTAGAGGTAACATAAAGCCCATTGTAACGCAGTATGTACATAAGCACTGGGGTAATAGAGATTTATTTTATTTATTTATTTGGTGTGGGGGTACACCTAATATGTATTTAGGTTGGAAGGCACATATGTAGTGATCTCATTTGTAGCCAATTTGAATTCTTTGCACCAAAACAACAGAAGATTTGATATAGGGCAATGATCAAGTGGAAACGAAGAGCTTGCATCTGGTTCAACATCTGTTGCTTGTGAAAAGAAAAAAATTAGCTCTAATGATTCAATTTTAATGAGTAATCTAAAGTTTTTGCGCAAGCAGATCAAAGGTTTTATCGAAGAGCCCATATGTTTACCACAACATCCGTTGTCTTTACCAATATTAATTATAAATATTAGCTAGATATACATTGCTGACCCACTTCTTAATAGCTTAAATTTTTGGGATCAAATGGTGTTCTAACATAGTATCAAAATTCTGGTCTCTAGGAGGTCCTGGTTTCAAGTCTTCACACCTCCTTCCCCCATCCATTTATCTCTTTATACTGTTTATTGGTTCAATTCAGTCTAACTCATTGTTGTGTATCGGTTCATCTCTCCACGTGCAAGCGGGGGTTACACGTGCCCGCTTGCACATGAGCATGGGCGAAGCTAAAGAGGGGTCAGGTGAGGCAGTTGCCTCACCTGAATTTCTTTTCCCCCTTCCTATTTTATACCTTAAGTATATTTATAGTCTATATTTGCTACCCCATTAATATTTTTAACCCCCTTTATAATTCCTTCTCACCCTCTTATTTCTTTTTTTTTTTTTTTTTTTTCCCTCCATATAAAACCCCCAATCCCAACCTCTAATCTCCCCTTTTTTTTTCCTCCATATAAAACCCCCAATCCTCACCTCCAATCTCTCATTCCTTCTCTCTCGAATTTTCTTTTTTTCAATTTATCAATGGATTATAAGTTTTTACAATTTTTTCCACCTCAAAATAACAACACGAAAGAAAATTATTGAAGTAAAACTTCTTTAATTTTTTTTTGAAGTAAGATACAATACTAACAACCAACCAAAATACGCCTCCCCTGAACTAAAATCCTAGCTTCGCCCCTGCACATGAGGGAGAGTATTAGCTTGATATACATTGTTGACCCAATCCCTAATAACTTAAACTTTTGGGATCAAATAGTGTTATAACAATAAAGTATGCAATGATTTCATCTAGAGAACCTCATGATTCCTCCTCGTGCCATCACAGGATTTTCTTGAGGTGACTATTAATATTAGCTTGAAAAAAAGGAGGTGAGTGTGATCGAGAACCTCGGCATTGATGCCCCTATTCTGTGGGTGGGTACTAGTAGCTAAAGGGTATGCCATGTCCTTGTTCCTTAAGAGTATTAGTCGATTTCTGTCTCATAGAGATGCTTGCATAGTTATTAAACCCGGATCAAACATTGACCTAGTTTAGAGGTCAGGTCACCGTCTCACTGGGGTCGGGTTACCAGTTGAACTAGTCATATAATTAAAAAAAAAAAATTGAAAATAATTGTAAAAAATGAATTTATACTTCTATATATTAAATAATGTGTGTTGTAAGTTACTACACATATACAATAAGTGGTCTAGTGGTTAAAAACCCCTTTAAGCACCTTGTTTGCTGACATCCACATTTAAACTTCCAACACTAGCAAAAAATGTGGTTTTTATTCACCCTCTAAAACTGGTCGCTTTATATGAAAAACTGCCAGTCAAGGCAGTTTAGCCCAGTTCAATTCACCGATTATCCGGTTCATAGGTTAGACCGCCCGGTCTGGTCCAGGTTTAGTAACACTGGATGCTTGTCCCTTTTTTATATAGCATACATCAAGGAGGGCCATTTGATGATTCTCAAAATCATTTTGCTAAAACAAGGAGTTGTAAGCTTATTTTAGGAAATAAGCAAACCTTTGGAAAACAACAGTTTTAAGCAAATAATAAATAATAAACAAATGAAAAAAAACAAAAGCTAGTGATTTCATTTTAGGATAAAACAAGATCTTTTAAAAATAAGGATTAAGGTTCGGAAGCTAGGTTACGATATAGGAATATTCCAAGCCAAGGCTTGTTGCACCTATATTGCCCAATTTGGTCTCAATTATCATTTGGACTTCTACTATCATTAAACAACAAGCAAGCAACTAAGGGAATTGAATAAACGAATTAAAAACTAGGAAACAATCGATAAATAGGAAAGATATTTAGAAAAAAAAAAAAAAACATCATGCAAAAGGAAAGACAAGAAGGAAACATGGATAAACTACAAAACATGCAATAAAAAGGAAAGAACATTCAAAAGGAATACTGTCCTAATTTTAACCAACTTAAGCTCAAGTATGAGTGGCCTACGTTCCTCGATCCTAGAGAAAGGTTTTACCTTATGTTTGATATTTAGTGTCAAGGCGAAATCCATGAGATGGCTTTAATTTTTATTTTTATTTTGATAAAACCTTTTCCAAAAATAAAATATTTTACTAAAACATTAACTTTGAAAATTGAAAGCAACTTTAGGGTTTTACGTTGATATTTTCTTATAAAACTATAAAACAAACAAAGATGGGATCATGCATATTATATCAAAGAATCATATTCAAAACTCATACTCATAATATTATCTAGATCATGCTCATATCATAACTGAAGAGAAGAGGCCGGAAAGAAGGCATACCTTTTTATGAGAGAAATTCGGCAGAATTCTACCTCTTTGTTGTACGTAGAGTAGGTTTGGAAGATTTAAATCTCATTTTACTTGAGAGTTGCGTAATAATAAGCAGAGGAACTTTAGAGACTAGAGGCTCTAAGAGAGCTTTAGCTTTTTGAGTTGACTCTTCTTTGTCCTTGAAGTCTAGAGACTCTAGGAGAGCTCTAATTTCTTCTCTTTGGAAGTTTAGGGACTCTAAGAGATCAAGCTCTAAGATCTCTAGTTCTTAGAAGACGAAAGGCTATAGAAGATCTCCATTATTCTTTTCCTTGATCGATCTTCTCTTTGGAGGCTTCTTTCTCCAATGTGTAGTGTGTTCAATGAAGGGGTAGAAGCCCTTTATTTATAATGAGAGGGTAGAGGATAAATGGTTGAAATTAGAAAGCTTAAAAAATGATCAGAGGGCTAAAAATTAGGTTAGAGGTAGATTAGAGTGACCAAAATTGAATTAATGTAGTTAAACTAGGCAAATGATGTTTTTTAGTGCTAATAAGAAGGATATAGAAGAAGTAATCATTCGGTCATCACTGAGGATATTTTGCAAGTTTTTTTTGAAATTTAAAAACAGGCTTTAAAGTGCTAACTTTTCATTGTTGTAAATGCTAGAGTTAAAGGTGGATGCTACCACTCTATTAATTCCATCATATTGAATTGGCATGAATTGTAACTTTTATGGTTTTACAATTGTCATTATGGATCTTAAGTCTATATAAGAAAGGATCGGATTAAGTGAATAAGACATCCGATAGCAAAATCAATTTTTAAACTATTTTATTGTTTAGTTTTTATTTCTCCTTAATTTCATAACACATTATCAGCACGAATTGCTCAAGGATTTTGTGAGCGATATCATACTATTGCCATTTCCTTTCTTAACCAATTTGGTTGTGGTGAGTTACATACATATATATTCATCTTCTATACTTACCATGTTTTTATAGTAAATCATTTATTTTGATCACTATTAGCATGCTGATTTCATAGTGATAAATTTTATTTAACAAGGTTGGTTTTTGCATCCATGTTACTATTCTAATGTAAAAATTATATTTGCATTAATATTTATTGCTATGTTATAAGTTTTGCTTATTGTTAATTTCTCAATCTAAATTCTATATCTCGAATGGAGAAATGTCCATCTTCTCTTCCTGAAGCAAGAGAAGATTTAAAAATAAAACTTGAAGTTTTATAATTAAAAAGGAAAAAAGGTAGCGATTCATCTTCTCTTCCTGAAGTAAGAGAAAGATCTGAAAACCTGAAGTTTTCTATAAGAAAAATTATTATTCATTTGTTCTCTTCCTGAAGTAATAGACAAATTTGAAAACTTGAATTTTTAGACAAATTTTGAATAATGTCTCAATTTAATCCAATTGTTTTCTTGTCGTTCTTTTATGTGTATATTTATGCCAATTCAATGTAGTATGTTAATTTATGATCCAAACGACTTTCAATTAAATATGTTTCGTACCCCTTTGTATTAAAATATACATATTTCATATTTCACTAATGATCTCATGATAAATTATAAGGAATTTAGCATTTATAAAATTTTCGTGCTTCCTT
Organism: Liquidambar formosana; assembly: GCA_039720395.1. Taxonomy (NCBI): domain Eukaryota; kingdom Viridiplantae; phylum Streptophyta; class Magnoliopsida; order Saxifragales; family Altingiaceae; genus Liquidambar; species Liquidambar formosana. Next base: position 12,368,640 of record CM077830.1, read on the forward strand.
ATATGTTTTGATTTATTCATATATTAACAAAATATTATTTTTTTTTCACATATAATTATAGCACTCTGACAATGTTAAACCTTATGAAACTTGAGTTTGCCGCCCTTGATATCTCAGGAAATAATTATTTGTCTTGGATTCTTAATGCTGAAATCCATCTTACTGCAATGAATTTGGGTAATACAATTCAGCAAGAAAATCAAGCGTCCCTGCAGGATCGCGCCAAGGCATTGATTTTTCTTCGCCATCACCTTGATGAGGGGTTAAAAACAGAATATCTTACGATAAAGGACCCTCTTGCCCTATGAAATGACTTGAAAGATAGATATGACCACCAGAAAACTATCATTCTTCCAAAAGCTCGTTATAATTGGATGCACCTGAGGTTACAAGATTTCAAAACAATTGCTGAGTATAACTCAGCACTATTCAAAATTAGCTCCTAATTGAAATTGTGTGGAGAAAAAGTAACAAAAGAAGTCATGTTAGAAAAAACGTATTCTACATTTCACGCCTCGAATGTGCTCCTGCAGCAGCAATATCGAGAGCGTAAATTTTCAAAATATTCTAAATTGATATCATGTCTTCTCATTGCTGAACAAAACAACGAGCTTTTACTGAAAAATCACCAATCCCGTTCAACTGGTTCTGTAGCATTCCCTGAAGTGAATGCAACATTGTCTTGTGGTCGTGGACGAAGTTGCGGATGTAGCCATAGTTGTGGGTGTGGTCGCGGTCGTGGGCGAAATAATTATTCACAACGTGGTGGTTATAATAATTATTCGGGTGGTCGCAACAATAAAACCACATCATACCACTAGAAGTGGTCCACCAATGATGCCAAACAAGAAAGAGAGAAAAATAAAAGGCCTAAGCAGTATGAAGATATTTACTTTAGTTGTGGTATGAAAGGGCATTGGTTGCGTACCTATCGTACGCCTGATCATTTGGTTAAACTTTACCAGGCCTCAATCAAGGAGAAGGGCAAGAAAGTAGAAATGAATTTTATTGATCACAATAACCCCGTGGATATAACTCATTTAGATGTTTCAGATTTCTTTGAAGAGCCTAATGGAAAAATTGACCATCTAATTAGTGATGGAAATGTCCACATCAATTAACGTTATTACTTTGTTTCTATTTTCTTATTATCGATAAGAATGTTATTTCATATGCATTTTGTTTTCATATTTTATCTAGGGTAAATTGCAAAAAACCCCCCTGTATTGTTACCCCCCTTGCAGAATACCCCCCTCTAAAAAAAAACTCAACAAAAAACCCCCCATATTGTCTAGGGTTGAAAAAACCCCCCTTCCGTTCATGTTCCGTTAGAAAAATTAACAGCCCAACCTCACGTGACTGGCACGTGACGAAGGAAAATTGATTTTATGACTATAATACCCTCAGCACTCTGAAAGGACGAAAATACCCTCAAAAAACTCAATGGAAAGACTCAAATACCCTCATCTTCATCCACTTCCTTTAAGATCTGAAGATGCAATGGGTTTGCGGTGGGTATCAGATCTGGTATCTCTCCCAGCCCTCTCTCGCTTCCTCGATCCTCTCTCGCTCCCTCGCTCGCTTTCTCCTTCCGTCGCTGCTCCGTCGCTCTTCCGTCGCTCCACTCTCGCTCCCTCGCTCTATCTCTCCCTCCGTCGCTCCTCCGTCGCTCCTCTCTTGCTCCCTCGCTCCCTCACGCACGGCTCACGCACAGGTCTTCTCGCTCGCCCACAGCCCCTCGCTCTGTCGCCCCCTGGCTCCCTCGCGCACAAGTCAGGCACAGATCATCTCGCTCGCGCACAGCCCAGCTCGCGAACAGCACACTCTCCCGCACAACATCGCCTCTCTCTCACGCGCACAGCCTGTCTCTCTGGCGTGCACAGCCTCTCTCTCGCACAACCTCGAGGCGTACATCTCGCACGGCAGCTGTAGGTGTGGTCTGGGTTTCGCGCACAGTAATAGTTTGTGTGGTCTGGGTTTCTCGCACGGCTAGGACGATGTCATCATCGGCTGATTCAAGACATACAAGGAATTCTTGTCAACAACTTGCATTTTTCCGGCGATATGGGAATTGCTATTGTGGAGTCGAAGCTCCATTGAACACAGCTTGGACTAGGGACAACTCGGGCCGAAGATTCTATGGATGTGCGAACTTTCAAACAAGCAATTGTGAATTTTTCCATTGGCATGATGAGGAATTTTCTGCTCGTGCAAAAGAGGTCTCATGGATGTTGTATAAGGAAAACAAAGAATTGAAAAAGCAACTTCAAATGTTCCAACAGGAGGTGTTAGGAGATAGGGTAAGTGCAGAAAATAATGATATGCTTGGGCTGAATGACTGTGCAAAAACAATTGAGCTACAAAACCAGGTAATACAATTGCAAAGACAGATGTTGGAGCTAAAGGAACGTGCAAATAAAGATGAGCTGAAGAAGAATATGAAATGGTCTATGTACCTGGCTTTTCTATTAGTTATTGTTAGTATTGTAACTGTAGCACTTGTAAGTTCATGGTGATATAGCACCAAATGTTCATGTTTGATGGCAACATTTTGTTAACTTTAATGCACTTTCTATGTGCCTTTTATTGGTAAAATAGAGGATTTGCCTTTGCTTTTTAACACAAAGTGTTACTTCATGTTTCATAAAGTACCCTAAGTGTTTCTTATATATAAAAATCGCAAAATGTCGGATGGAATGCACATGGTTACTCCACACTTCGCTTGATACATTGAATATTTGCATAAAAATGTTAAATTCTTCTTGGCTAGACCAATCTGCTTTTGCCTAATTTTATTTGTTGTATAAATAAATGCCCACTATAATCCTACTATACATCAATGGCCTTATAGGTCACAAGGTGAAATAAGCTTGATTGTATTAATAATTGACAGCTGCTCAAAGTTGGAGATAATTCCAGATGGATTGAGTGTCATCACTACCCTCCAATAATTGGAGTTCGCAGCCATGCCTCAAGCATTCAGAGAAAAGTCTCAAAGTGGAAATAAACATCCGACATACTTACATTGCATATTAAGAAGTCCAAAACATAACCCAAAATAGCCTACATATTAGATGGGACCAACAACACCCATATATTAAGCTGTCCAAAAAATAACCCATAACATAATGGGCATAGGCAAATAACCACCCAACCTGCCTACATCAGTGACCTATTAAGTTTTCCAAAACAAAACCCAACTATACCATACATATCAGATGGGACCAACAATAACCCACATATTTACAGTACAAAAAACATAAACCCATCACATCATAGTCTCATGCAAATAACCATCCACAAAGCCATCATCATTGTCCATATAAGTAGTGCTAGTAGAATCCACATAACGATCGTAAACAGGGCGGTTTCCAATGCCAACCCACTCCAATCCACACTCTGGAATGCCCATATGGCTTGAGCTTTCTCAGTATCTGCAAATGGCATAATAATTTGTCATTGTTCAACAGTCAATGAACTTAAATCTCATATATAAAAGAAGAAGAAGAACCATGCATTAGAACAATGAAAATGTATACAAAGTTTCCATTATGTGAAGATTGCAGAACTAAAAGATACCCAATATGCTTTCATTCCAAGACATATTAAAGGTCCCAGACACAATTCCAAATTCACTAGAACGGCAAGCCATCCTCTCTATACAACAGAAGAAACCATGATAAAGTAAAAATATAACTTGGAAAGGAATTTATGCACTTGTAAGTGGAAAATTAGACTCTTAAGTGGATATAATGCAGTGCTACCTCCAGCCACCCCACAGCCGCCAACTCAGGTCACAGAATTGCTTTCTTGTGAGGTCTTCTGGGACCAGATCGTACTTCAATGGAGCCATAGAAATATGATATGGAATTATTTTTTCTCTTTTTGGTTCAAATATGGTATGGATTTCTACGCAGACATAATATATACTCAGACCTCTATTTTGTTTCAACCAGTACTGACAGAACCTTCTTAAGTTTCCCAAGCAGATTTAAGGAGTTTTACCACAAAATCAACTGAAAGCTCAAGACCATGCAGTATCCCAGGAAAAATAGATATGTGGAGAAGAAAAAGGAAAATGAAACTCATTGACAGCAACAACTATGATATGAGTGTTGCAGTTGCATTGTCAAGTTATTCATTTGGAAACATTTTACATCATGAGCAGTACTGCATGCAGGTTCACCTTCTTTGTCACACTGGCTGGGAGAACCGATATACTCCTTGAAATGTTTACTCCATATGGTACATTATAGTAGCTGAGCAGAGTCTTTTGCATCTAAGACACTAAGACAGCATAAAGGAATAGACCCTATTCTTATCTCAACATTACAACTTTTAGAAAGCAGTGTAGTCATTCTTTTTATGGATAGGATTGTATATCCCCATGTTTACAGTAACAATTTGATCAACCTCGCATACCACTACAGGTGCTTTGGCAACAAAATTAATACTTTCTGAAAAATGTTTTAAAATGTTCAAAAACTAAATAAACCTGACATTAGTTTCTGTAAGAAGTTGCCTAAATTTCGTGGGTGGGTCTGATATGCAGCAAGTAGAAGTGTACCATCATAATGACACACCTCCTCTAACACCACTGACTGATACACCATCTGAATTCCAAGTAAAGCCTTAAGCTGCACTTGGTGCTTTGGAAAGAAGAACTAGGAAATGGTCCCAGAAATATCCTGCTGCTCTTTGTTTCTATTTATATTTAGCAGTGCAATATATGACATGGGAACGTGGCATATAGAAAGCCTATTGTCCAAGAAGTGACTTCCCCCCCTCCCGCACAAAATAAAAAATAAAAATAAAGAAAGAAAGTTAAACAATCTTCGGTTTGGGTCTGCTCTAAGAATAAAATAAGAGAGAACTTTGGAATCATTTCCTCGATCATCTTTCCATTTACCACCTTGTAAAAATATTCAAATGCCATAAAAGTTGCTCAATATGTTAAGAAACACGATTTATAATCTAATCCATCTTCTCTTACCATATGCAATTTTGTACAAAATGAATCCAATCATCAATAACATGCAGAACACCTCAGCTGTAAGAAATTGGCAAAAACTGCATGCAACACTCACAAAATGAGAGAAAATCAAGTGTTAAATAAATGGGTACAATAAGCAATAGCCTATAGCTTCTCCCCAATCCCATCTGAATCTCTGGCCCTCTTTTGAATCAATTCCTAGTCTTTACCATTTTTCCTTTTTGTTATTCCCACGTCAATCTGATAATTACTCTTTACAAATAATTGTATACCTAAATACAAATAATTTAAAGTATAAATAAGTTTTATTTTTTTTTCCTAAAATCAAGTAAGAACTGTCTTAAGACCAAAACCTGGGCACAGCCAAAAGAAGGAAAAGCTTATCAACCTAGTCCGCCACCTCCTAGCACAAAACACATCTATTAGGAATTACCCACTATCTACTAATTAAGTGACTAACCATTGGCATTTATCTCTCGCGAAAAAAAAAAAAAAAAAAAAAAAAAAAAGCCATCATATCAAGTCTCTCTATATTGGCATTGGTAGAGGGAGTTTGCTTCACTAACAAGCTATTCCACTGTCAAATATGTCAACAAGCTAAAAGTAACATTGAAGCAACACCAAGCCAAATATGTCAACAACCAAATATTAACAGTTCAATGGGACAATATCTTAATGAGTTTCCTTTAAATGAAGTCCATATTGATTAATGAGTCATTACCATTTATGTGAAGATTGAGTTGGAGGTCCATCAGGGGCAGATTGCACAGTTGGCTGGGTATGAGATGCACTAGAACTTCCTCCTGCCTGAAAGAAGAAATAAATTAATAACATGAGATAGCAACTACTGTAAAAATATAAGTAAGCTCCAATAAATAAGATATCCATCAAATACATGTTGCACAAACAAAAAAAAACAAAAAATTAACACATTTTACCTGACTAGAAGTCCCAAACCACTTGACAGTATGCACATTTTGGGTTCCATATGCACTCCTTCCCGTACCTTTTCCCCTAGCAACTGCCATTGCATTTGAAGGTGTAGCACCTCCCATTACAGCTGCCCAAACATTTGCACCCATTTCAGCACTTACGCCCCTACTAGCTGTTGCACCCATTCCCCCAGTTGTTGCACCTATTCCCCTAGTCTTCCCCTTCCCCCTTCCCACAGCCCTCCCCCTTCCAGTTGACCCTCTTCCCACAGCCCTCCCCCTTCCAGTGGACCCTCTTCCCACAGCAATACCCCTTCCAGTGGCACCTCTGCCCACAGTCTTCCCCCTTCCAGTGGCACCTCTTCTCTCAACCCTCCCCCTTCCAGTGGAACCTAACCCAGTACTATCACTTCCACCCATACCCACATCATTTCCCACATCATTTACTGGATTCATACAACCCCTTCCCCTTGATCTACCAGATACACCCATAAACCCAACATTTAGTGGAGGCCTACCACCCCTACGGCTCCTCACAACAACTTCAACATGTGGATTTTTACATGTTGATATGTTGTGTCCATATTGCTTGCAATTACTGCATCTCAAGCTAATCCCATATCTTCTAACTTTAGTTCTCTTCTCTGGCTCATCAGCTGCTCTCCTTCTAGCCTTTTTAGGTCTTCCAGGTTGGATCCTATATAGGGGGGGTGCAATGGGATTGCTTCCAGTGGCCTCCCACTGACTACAATCAGGTATGGGATATATCATATTGGCATAAGACCGGAGATATGTCTCAATATGGTAACAAGGGTCAACATAATTCTGAGGTTTCATATTGAACTTGAAAATGGAGGCAACCGCATGAATGCAAGGAATTCCAGTAACATCCCACTTTCTACACAAGCAAGTCCGTCTTTGCAAATTGACAATATATGTGCGTGGGAAACAGTCAACTTCATACATTTGTTCTCCAGCATATGTCACAATACAATTACGGGAATCTTCAATCAACTTCTCCAACTTATCATGAATTTTAGGACACAACAGCCCTTCAGCCCTCAACATCATCTGCCTTTTTGCTTGAATCCGTGACATCAACATCTTTCTAATCATCTCCAACATTGTAATGATTGGTTTGTCTCTTGCTTTTAATATATACTTGTTCCAAGATTCTGAAGGATTGTTGCATAGCATTTCACATTTTGATCTTGTGCTGAAATGTGATCTAGACCATAAACTAGCAGGAGTTGCCCTTAACCAATTATGTGCACCCTGGTCCAAACTCCTAATTTTCTCCATGTGTTGTTCAAATTCATGGACTGTGTAAGATGTTGCAGCCATCCAAATCTCATCCTTAAATATTCTCTCCTTGTATATCCCCTTGAAGTTGGCATACATATGCCTCACACAGAACCGATGGTCAGCCCCTGGAAGTAGCTCATCAAATGTCGCAACTAATCCCTGTACATAAATAACACAAGTAAATAACACAGATTGGAAGCTCAAAATTACATATACATGATGTAATCACTTTGCATAAAATTTTTTAGTAAACATACTACCTTTTGTCTATCGGAGATGAATGTGCAGCCATGCTCCTCTAATCCACCAATAGCTTGCAATAAGTTTGACATGAACCATGTCCATGTTTCCTTAGTCTCAGCTTCTACAACAGCAATAGCCACTGGGAAAATTCCATTATTCCCATCCCTCGCAACAGCACTTAACATTTGCCCACCAACACACCCTTTTAAGTGACAGCCATCTAAGCCTATAAAAGGCCTACAACCACCCAAAAATCCAGTGATCATTGCATGGTATGAGATAAACAACCTCATAAAATGTGCTGGCTGGTTTGGGTGGGTTGATTCCACTTTCATTTGCACAACACTTCCTGGATTCTTTGTTCTGATTTGATTGCAATAGTCCCACAACTTATTGAATTGCAAATCATGATCCCCTTCAATTTCCAATAGGGCCCTCTTCTTTGCCCTATATAGTTTGTGTTTTGAAACATCAAGCATCAACTCCCTTGCAACTGTATTTTGGAAAGCTTCCAAACTCCAATTAGGATCATCCCTGAATCTGTCTATGTACTTCTTTGCTAGCCAACTTGCTTTGGCTTGGTCATTCTTACGCAGCCTACTACAACTATGCTTTGGATGCCTCAAAGTCTTTAGCTGGAATTTTTCCTTTCCCTTAACATAAGATGCATGCACCCTCCACCCACAATTATCTTTGCACCTAACAGTAATTCTATCGCCATCATTCTTTATGAAGAACAAATCATATCCTTTACGAATGGCCACCTCTCTCACAAGATCCCTAAAATCTTGAGCTGTTGCAAATGTTGTACCTAACACCAATTTAGGTGACAACATGTCTCGTTCCCTGCAAAACTCAGGATACTTCATTGGTTTCAATCTGCCTTCATCATCTGAGGAGCTATCAAGACTAATAAGATCATCAGAATCAGCATATTCTGACACAACTTCATCCCCACTTACAGCCACATCCGCATCCTCTTGCATTTCTTCTGGTATCACATTGGCATTCATATCAATGTCAATGTTTGCCTCTATATCCTCTTCCACCACAAAATCAAGATCACTTAAATTATCCTCCTCTGAGTCCCCAAATAATGTTCCAGTACTACTACTACTATCACTATAATCTGTGGCATTTTCATCACCTTCCCCTTCATCACCCACCCTTTCATCGCCTACCCCTTCATCACCCACCCCTTCATCTCCTACCCCTTCATCGCCTAACCCTTCATCACCCACCCCTTCATCTCCTACCCCTTCATCGCCTAACCCTTCATCACCCACCCCTTCATCTCCTACCCCTTCATTGCCTACCCCTCCATCAACCACCCCTTTAGCAACAAACTCTTTTCGAGAACCAACACTTTCATCCATCTTCATATTACAGTGCTCTACAAACATTTTAACCAAACAAAATCTTCTATGACAATCAAACATGCCCATCAGGGAGTAATCATCATAGCATACTACCAATCCATCATCCATGCCCTTCATTGGTACACAATAGTATAGTTTGAAGTTATTGGGATCATGATACCCAATTTTTCTGAACTCTTCCAGCATATCATTCCAATTCAGGCAGTCATGGTCAACATCATCTATGTAGTCAGTTTTCCCACCACAGTACATTTTCTGAGGATGATGTCGGAAATAACCCCCATGATGAATCTCAATAGTGTAGTACTTGGTAGACATCTGCAAATACGAATATAAGTATGAATAGACATTTAACAAAGCGTATATTAGGGTAACAAAGGATGAAGTAAAGAGGACAAATCCTATAATTTCAAATAACCAGGAAGTTTGAGTTGATAAGTACAAATATAAAAGAACCAGGAACTTTGAGTTCGGGTGGCCAGCTTAAAAGAAAAAAAATCATTCCATACTAGAATGAGCTCTATAATGCATGACATACAAAATTTAATTCGAATAAAGCAAAAAAACTATCTGAAATTATAGTTAGGGTAACAACAATATAATCCTTTTATATATATAAAGAATTTGTAGTACAAAGTTTAGTTTAGAAAATAATTTTAAAAATTCCAAGGACATTATTCAATCCTAAAAATTAAATTTGAAAAAACCTTATGCAAGTTTGGCTTGCCTTTTTGTTTAAAAGTATTTACATAACAAAGACATGAAAGTAAAAAAATAGTCCATGTATGTATATTCAAATGCAACATATATATGTTAGCCAAAAAATAAATAAAATAAAAAATATTAGATATAGAAATATTCACAAAACATTGATAAACAAATGGTAATCATTTATAAAAGATCTTAAATTCTAAACATGTATATGTATGTGTGCGTGTGTGTGTGTGTGTGTGTGTTTGTGTTTTACTTTATACATTTTTGCTCATAATTGTCATGTGCTGAGCATATTTTTAGTCAAGCAACTGCTGGCTGTATTCCTTCGAACATGCATGCATGCGTGCTTGCCTAAATTTCAGCATTTTACATATTTGCTTAACCAAATTTTACTTTTGTAGCAATCAGGAGCTACGTGGCATTGGAAACAACAAATAAAAGAAAAGAGGCATAAAGAATTGAGGGCTTGTGCCATCTGGTGAGCTGTCACTTGCTCCAATAATACTCCCTTACAACAGCAGTAACAATTTTGTATATAATAGTATGGTCCCCAGCTGCTCCCCACTAACAATGGAGAAATAAGAAATGCAATTATATGATATGCTCTGTTTGGGACCACATACACGATGGATTTGTCTGTTGGGGACCACATATACGAATTTTTTTGTCTGTTGGGGACCACATACCACTGATTTCCATGCAATAATTCGATTTCAACAAAGAAAACCCATGAATCCCATGCAAAAATCACATAACAACCAAAACCCCCAAAACCTATGCACAAACAAATCACTAATTTCATATATAATTACAAAAACCCTAAATTTATTACTAACCAAAACCCTAAGTTCAGATACATCAAATATCACAAAACCTCATGCATCCACTCACAAATCACCTTAAAAATCAGCAAAAAACGGGATCACAAAGTTTACCTTGCAGCGTCTCTCACTCGTGTGCTTTGTACGACGGTGGGTGAGGATGAAGGTCGATTACGCTGCGAAAAAACGAAGCTGGACAACGGCCGGCGTTGGCTGACCACAACCGCCGGCGTTGGACGCGATTACCGGCGTTGGACGACGACGGCGATGGCGGGTGTGTGAGGTCTGACTCAACAATGGGTGTGTGAGGTCTGACGCGATAGTGAATGGGTTTGAGGCTGCGAAAAACCCACGCTGGACCACCGCCGGCATTGGCTGACCACAACCGCCGGCGTTAGACTCTACGACCGGCGTTGGACGACGGCGATGGCGGGTGTGTTGTCTGACGCGATACTGAGGTCTGAAGAGCTTCAACTGGTTTGAGGTTTGAGGCTGACTGAACACGGGGTGGGGGGGGGGAAAGAAAGTTTTGCTTACTCCCTTAAGTCGGGGGTATAATGGTAATTGCATAATTAACTTTTAAAAACCTTTTAAAAATGTCAATACTTATTATTTTATTAATTTTTCCGTAAAGGGCATAACGGTCATTTCAACTTTCCGTTAACGCCGTACCCCCCTGTCACAATATGGGGGGTTTTTTGTTGAGTTTTTTTTTAGAGGGGGGTATTCTGCAAGGGGGGTAACAATACAGGGGGGTTTTTTGCAATTTACCCTTTTATCTATTTGTCTTTAGACTTAAACTTATATATTTTCATGAAAATTTATAAATCTTGATAATGAATTATTCAATTCTGAGATGATTGGTGGAAATATATGTCTAGCAGACAGTGTCACAACACACACTATCCTTCGAGATAAAATATATTTTTCAGACATTATATTAGATGAAATTAATGTCAATACAATATCAGGTCCCGCGAACCTGATCGATGGCTCCGGAAGAGCCGCAATCATGTTACCTGGTGGAACAAACATACATATCAACGACGCTTTATATTCAGTCAGATCCAGAAGAAATCTGCTAAGTTTTAAAAATATACGTCGTAATGGATATCATATTGAAACTACATGTGAACGTCATGTAGAATATTTCTACATTACTTCTATTATTTCAGGCCAGAAGCTTGTATTAGAGAAACTTCCTGCTTCTCTTTGGGGTTGTATTATACAACCATAAGAACAATTGAATCAAATGTGGTGATGGGCCTGAAGTCCTCTGATCCAAAAACTTTTATAATTTGGTATGATCGACTTGGTCACCCTGGATTAACAATGATGCGTTGAATCCTTAACAATTTACATGAACATCCATTAAAGAGCCAGAAGATTCTCTTGTCCAATGATTATCCATGTACTGTTTGCTCCCAAGGAAAATTGATTATTAGACCATCTCCTACAAAAGTTATTGCTGAATCTCCAAAATTTTTGGAACGAATTCAAGGGGATATATGTGGACCTATTTCTCCACCATGCGGACCATTTCGCTATTTTATGGTTTTGATAGATGCCTCAACGTGATGGTCACATGTTTGTTTGCTATCTACTCGCAATGTTGCATTTGCTAGGCTTCTTGCCCAAATAATCAAGTTACAAGCACAATTTCCAGATCATCTGATTAAGAAGATCTGTATAGATAATGCCGGTGAATTTACATCTCAAACATTTGATGACCTTTGCATGTTAGTTGGGATTGATATTGAACATCTAGTTGCTCATATCCATAGTCAGAATGGGTCAGCAGAAGCTTTTATCAAACATCTTCAGCTAATTGCTCGATCTTTACTTATGAAGACTAAATTACCTATTTCTACCTGTGGACATGCCATCTTACATGCTGCAGTATTGGTTCGTATTCGCTCTACTGCTTATCAGCAACAATCATTATTATAACTTATACTTAGTCAACCACCGAATATTTCTCATCTACGAACTTTTGGTTGTGCTGTACAAGTTCCGATTCCAACCCCACAATGCACTAAAATGGGTCATCAACGTCGATTGAAAATATATATTGGGTTTGATTTACCTTCCATCATTAGATTTCTTGAACCATTGACATGTGATGTTTTTACAACAAGATTTGCAGATTGTCATTTTGATGAAACACAGTTCCCATCGTTAGGGGGAGGAAATCTACTGATAGAGGAACGACGTGAACTTTCTTGGAATGTACCATCTTTGTCCCATCTTGATCCGCGTACTGCTCAATGTGAAACTGAAGTGCAGAGGATCACTCATCTTCAGAAGATTGTTAATCAAATGCCTGATGCATTTACAGACGTAGCAAAAATAACTAAGTCTTATATACCGGCTGCAAACACACCAGCAAAGATCAATGTACCAATTGATAAGTCTACTATTATTGCAGCAAATGAATCATCTACTACACGCCTGAAGTATGGTAGACCCTTGTGTTCAAAAGATTTAGTTCCCCGGAAGAAGAAAATAAAAGGGCAACAAAATATAGAAAATAGCACTCCAGAAGAGGCTATTGAACAAGAAATAAATATTCCCACAAATTCTGATATAATAACTCCTGAAGAGAAAAATGTCCCTGAAGAGACAGAAAACAATAAAGAGGCATATGTACATGGAAATGAAGAAATTTCTATAAACTATACATGTACAAGAAAATTGTGGGATTGCACAGAAGTGGTAGTTAATAATATATTTTCTTTCGCAGTAGCAACTGAAATTTCAAAAGATGATGATGATCTTGAACCACGCACTGTAGATGAATGTCATAGTAGACCTGATAGGTCAAAGTGGAAAGAAGCAATCCAAGCAGAATTGGATTCGCTAGAAAAATGCAAAGTATTTGGACATGTAGTCCTAACACCCAATGATGTGAAACCCGTGGGTTACAAATGGGTGTTTGTAAGAAAGTGTAATGATAAAAATGAGATCGTTAGATATAAAGCTCGTTTAGTAGCACAAGGTTGCCTGCAGAGACTGGGGATTGATTATGAAGAAACATATTCACCTATAATGGATACCTTTACATTTCATATTTCATTAGTCTGTCAGTCTCAGAAGGACTTGACATGCGTCTTATGGACATAGTTACTGCATATCTATATGGAATGTTAGATGCAGATATATATATATATGAAGGTCCCTGAAGGGTTCAAATTGCCTGAAGCAAATACATCACAACCACGAAATATATACTCAATTAAACTGAGACGATCCTTGTATGGATTGAAACAATTTGGAAGGATGTGGTATAATTTTCTTAGTGAGTACTTATTTAAAGAAGGATATGTTAACAATCCTATATGCCCTCGTGTATTTATAAAGAAATCAGAATTTGGATTCGCCATCATTGCAGTCTATGTTGATGATATAAATTTAATTGGGACTCTTGAAGAGCTTATGAAAGCTGCTGAATATTTGAAAAAAGAATTTGAGATGAAAAATTTAGGAAGAACAAAATATTGTCTCGGCCTGCAGATCGTGCAGAAATCAAACGGAATTCTTATCCATCAATCAGCTTATACTGAAAAGGAATTGAAACGTTTTAATATGGATAAAGCACATCCACTAAGTTCTCCCATGGTGGTTCGATCTCTTGATATAAAGAAAGATCCATTTCGCCCCAAAGAAGATAATGAAATGCTACTTGATCCTGAAGTACCATATCTTAGTGTAATAGTTGCTTTGTTATATTTAGCACAATGCACTAGGCTTGATATAGCATTTTCATTCAACTTGTTAGCAAGATTCAGCTCTGCCCCAACTCGACGACACTAGAATGGTATTAAACATATTTTATGCTACCTTCGTGGAACTACAGACATGGGTTTGTTTTACTCAAAAGGAATCAGCCCATGGTCCATGTTTAGAAGGATATGTAGATTCTAGATACCTTTATGATCCTCACAAAGTTCGCTTACAAACAGGATATGTATTTACATGTGGCGATACAGCGATCTCTTGGCGATCTACAAAGTAGACTTTAATTACTACATCTTCTAATCACTTTGAGATACTTGCACTCCATGAAGCAAGTCGTGAATGTGTATGGTTAAGATCTGTAGTCCATCACATTCGTGATACATGTGGGTTACCTTTGATTAAAAGTATGCCAACAACAATTTATGAAAATAGTGCTGCATGTATTGTACAAATTCAAATAGGGTACATCAAAGGTGATAGAACCAAACACATTTCACCAAAGTTCTTTTATACTTATGAACTCCAGCAGAGGCATGAAATTGATGTGAAGCAAATACGTTCCAGTGATAATTTTGCGGATTTATTCACCAAGGCCTTACCATCGTCAACATTCAAGAAATTTGTATATGGCATTGGAATGCGTCGGGTTTGCGATCTGTTAAGTTGATACTTATCTTCTTATCAGGGGGAGTATTCATTTTTGGACATATGCACACTGTACTCTTTTTCTTTCGCCAAGGTTTTGTCCCACTGTTCTTGGTAAGGTTTTAATGAGGCAGTTTCTTTAGTGCATCCAACATTACTTTAAGATTTACAAAAATGTTGTACTCTTTTTCCTTCACTAGTTTTTTCCCATTGGGTTTTTCTAGTAAGGTTTTAACGAAGCATATTATCTTAGCGTGGTGGACATCCAAGGGAGAGTATTGTAAATGCTAGAGTTAAAGGTGGATGCCACCACTCTATTAATTCCATCATATTGAATTGGCATGAATTGTAACCTTTACGGTTTTACAATTATCATTATGGATTTTAAGCCTATACAAGAAAGGGTCGGATTAAGTGAATAAGACATCCGATAGCAAAATCAATTTTCAAACTATTTTATTGTTTAGTTCTTATTTCTCCTTAATTTCATAACATTCATCCCTTTTTTGTCATTTTTGAATCAAAACAATCTAGATTTGATGCCAAATCTTAAAATGACGAAATATGGCTTGAAAAATCTTAATCTAGCATTGTAAATTGAAGTCAAGGGTCAAATGGGGGTATTAGTGTAAAATGATCACGATGCCCCTGATAAGTAGTTTTACTCAAACTGCCTCTAAAACCTACCAAATTTCATCCACTACCAAGGAACATCAATATCAAGCTCAAAATATCACCTTCAAAGTTGGAGGTCTGGGGATAAAATGAACAAAATGCCATTACTTGCCATTTTGTTTTATTCCTTCCTCGGAACTCATCAAAAATCAACATGCACTTCAAAACATGATATTCAACCTCAAAAATATCCAACCAAAACTTTTAAGCATGAAGCATAATATGATTGATGGATACAAAATGTCAACTGAAATATGGGTAGCAAAAATGAGGTAATCCTACCAGCATGACAGACTATTATTGCTAAAAGCAATGACAACCAAATCATGACTACAAAATCTACTTTTTTTCATTCAAATGGTCATGATTTGACTATCATGTAAGATTTTCCCTTGAATACATACATATATGGTTACCTCCAACAAAACAATGTCTATATCTTCTAATTCGTTTGTGAAGTATGTTATTGGTCATATTGTAGAAATTTATGCATTATTGGTAAGGCAAAACCATTTGGTAGTATAGGTTAAAAGGAAAAAGAAAAAAAAGAAAAAATATAAGCCTCCTTTTGTCTTGCTTCTTCCAAAATTTAAATGACCCTTTATGCCTCTTTATTTAACAATTTTTTTTTTAAATTTATTTTTTGACTCTATTAGTGGTGGCTTAATAAGCTCTTTTTTTATTTTTTATTTTATTTTTATTTTTTTTCTTTTTATAGTTGGAGATGTTATACTTCTATACTCCATATATAAGCCTATATTGTCCAAGAGAGAAAAAAAAAAAAAAAAAAAAGAAAGAAAGAAAGAAAGAAAGAAAGAAAGAAAGAAAGAAAGAAAAAAGAAAGAAGGAATGAAAGAAGACAGTAAAGAAGAGTAACATGCTGGAAATATATATCATCTCCCTCTCTCTATTCCATTTCCATTCACATTTGAGTTTGTTTAATTTGTGTATTTTGTGAGCTGTATTTTAACTTATTTGAGTGTATAGGTGATGTATGTTTAGGTTATCTTGGAAAGAAAACAAATAAATGGGTAAAAAGAAGTCCCACAATGGTTAGATATGAGTGTGCATATAGGTAGTAGCATTGTCATCTCTTCAAAGATTAGGTCCTTTTAAGATGTGTATGTGGACTCTGTCTTATAAGTCCTGCCACTTTATGTGTGTGTTTAGGTCATGTCATCTTGAAGGGAAAAGTTTTAAAGTTAATTTAAGGCGCTAAACCTAAAAATTTGGCCAATTGAAGATAAGTATGATCTAATTTGTGATTGAGTTAGAGGGTGGGCCTAATTTGATCTAATTTCTCAAACAGCGCGCCTCTTACTTATTGACAATACGCTCAAAAGTTCATAAACCTTTTCACCATAAATAGACATTTGGGTACAGTTATTGCAACCCCTGGATGTTGCTTGCATACCCCACTTATTTTAGTTTTTCATTGTTTTATGACGAATATAAAGGTTTTTATAAAAGTAACTATACTATTCATTAAGAAATATAATTTTGTACAACTTTGTAAAAGAATGTTTTTTCAAAATTTGTCATTTAAGTGAACTTTTTTGCCAAAAATGAAACAAAAAGTATAAATAACAAAAAAATTTATTCAAACAACAGATTTTGGAAAAACTGTCTTGCAAAAAGTTATTCAAAATCATGTTTCCTAGTGGACAATGTAAGAAGTTTCATTAAAAACTTTTATATTTGCCATAAAATATTGAAAAATTAAAATAAGTGAGATATGCAAATAACATGGTGGGGTTCCAAAAATTAAAAATTATTGATGTATGCTTCTAATGCATCAGTTTCAAATCACTAACATATAATGTGGAATGTGTGGTAGGATTTTCAACACGTTTTGATCGTTCTGGTCCTTTTGGCCCAAACGGCCCATTTGACTTGTAGCTAATTTTCTACTTTAATTATCAAACAACTTGTAGACTAATTTAATAGAACCCAACCCAATCTATGGGCTGTCCAGGTAGGGTGTAAGAAAGGTCTCAAAAAATGTATTTTAGCGACCCAAGTCCACCTATGAGGTTAGGTTTGCTTGTGAAAATTAGTTTTGTTGCTGGACATGTATAGGACCGCCCTCAAATTATCAAGATAAATCAAAGTACATAGTACACATTTTTATTTTAGGGGAAATTGGTGATTAGTCCACTTTTTGATAAAATATTAACAATTAATCAAGTAAAAGTTTTTTTAAGTCAATTAATCAAGAAGACTGAACTTATTTATCAATTAGTCATACATTTTTTAAAAATGCCTGGTTTACCCTTATTATTACTAAGGGCACTCCTTTTTTTGTTATTAAGGGCACCCTGGGTAACTAACTTAGCATTTTAGTATTATAATTTTTAAAAGTTTATAACTTACAATATACATATCCATTTAAAAAAAAAAATTATATTTTTGGAATCTACTCGCTGATATTTTCAAAAAAAGATTCATATTGATTAGGTAATTATTAAAACGATTAAACTCGTAAAATTTTATTACTTGACATAGTTTAACGTAATACTTCATAAAATTGTAAAATTTTACTACTTTATGAAATAGTAAAATTTTACTACTCCAGTAGTAAAATTTATAACGAAGTAGTAAAATTTATAATGAAGTAGTAAAATTTTACTACTTTACGAAATAAATTTAACATGTTGATGTGGTGGCCTCTACCTTTTTTCTTCTTCTTCTTTCTTCTTCTTCTTCTACCCCTCTTTTTTTTTTTTTCCCCCAATCTTTGTTGATAGAAAGCCTGCTCACTTCATTGCTATTTGAAAAGAGAAAAAATGAAAAACAAAACAAAATGAAATGTGGGGAGAAAATGGTTCAAGTTTCATATATTCCTCCTTCCCTTCCCAAAAACTATTGCCTTCTCGCGAATACCACTGTCAAGCTTTCTCTTTAGCCTTCTTGTTGTATATACTTTCTCTATCTCCTACACATTTCAATCTCTATGAATCCATGTAAAGCTTAACGCACCGAGCCTCCATTGTGTTGGATTAGAAAAGGCAAACATAGCATCTTATAAGTTTACCGAACAATTGCAAGGATTGAAGAAAAGTCCCCCTAAGATTGTCACGAATTGAGGGCCTAGGTTTGTGAGGGCAAGTGACAGCGGTTTTGGTGTCGTTGAATTACTGTGGAGATCAATGGCAATGGGGTGACTAGTTTGACGGTACGGCATGGGTCGCAAGATGGGATCCCATCTCCATCTTTGTCGTTGGGTGTTTTTTGCAAAAAAAAATTTAAAAAGAAAAAGAAAAAAGGAAGAAGCAATGAATGACAATCGGAGACAGTAGCATAAAAGAGGCTGAAGAGATCGCATGGGGCTTTGGATTGACCATTGGAAGATGCCGAAGGAGAATCACTAAAGGATGAAACTGTTGATGTACTTTTAGCCTTTTACTGTGGCATTGTTGGGTATGGGGAGAAGGAAGGAGAAAGAAGTAAAGATGAGGGTAGTTTGGCCAATAACAAGCCAAATGGACTAAATGAGTTTACGAAAAAGTTACTTGACTAAATGCTAAATAAGTGTTACTTTCTTGACTATTGGCCAAATCCCCCTTTATTTTATTTATTTTACCAAGCCTAGAACACATTTAAATATATGGAATATTCTGTCATTATATTCTCTTATTGATTGTGGCCTTACTATCTCAATATCACATTGGTCAACTTTATTCTTTTTTATTTAATTTTATAATAATTTTGATTCAAGATATACTAGTTAGTATCTTATTCTCCCTCATTCAATTTGGTTCCACATTTCCAGTCTCGACTTTGATTTACTGACCACTCAATAGTAACTTTTTTTTCTTATGATTAAACAAATTCAAGCACCTCTTTACCGTTTCTATTGTTTTGGAAAAAAAAGAAAGAAAAAAAAAGCACCTAACCCAAGGTTTGTTATTTCTCTTTTAAAAGTTTTCCAAAATAAGTCTTTAAACCTAACCCCTCTCATTTCATCTTCTATATTTTTCATTCATGCCAATTTTTGAAATCAAGTTTAGGTGGCATTCATTTAAGTGGAAAATCTTGATCATTCGATCTCCATTACAATTATGAGATTGATGCATATATCTTAATAAGTGAGAATGGTTAAAAATGTTAGGAGGAACTCCTTGAGAAATCCTATTTTAAAAATGAAAAAAGAAATCAAAATGCTTATTAAAGAGAGTAAAGAGATCAAATGAGACCACTTCAAAAAAAAACAGGGAAGGGGGGGGGGGGGGGGGGGAGAAAGGCTCAAAATGTAAGATATATGGAGAGGTCAGTTAAAATCTAGAGTTTAATAAAAAAAGAAAAAAAAATCAAAATATAAAAGAGTAAAAGTTCGATGAGATTCTTCCTAAATTTGAGTCATAGTAGAAGAGGGACAGAAGTTGTAGGCTATCCTATAAAACTTATAAAATTTTAATTTGAATTGATTACCTGACCGGCCACTTTTAAATTATAGTGCTACATTATTTTAATAGTGGGGATAGGTGAATGATAGAAGATACCAAATGAGATAAAATAATTAAAGAGGGAAGGCCTACCATCAAGGGACATAAATTTTTACACAATTTTTATTAACTTTTTGTTTAACTTATATTTTAATTTACGAAACCATTGGAGTGGCATATTTGGAAAGCACATGATATGAACATTCAACCCAATGGGAAAGTTCAATAGGATATAAGTCATACACAAAATTATTGAAAATTGTGTTAGCTAGAAATTGTTTCCCCCATCCTAACTCATATATATATATGTGTTGATTTTTTTTATAAAAAAAATCATAGATTACTCACTTAACAATTGAGGCAAATGTTACTACACTACCATACCATTACGACAGTCTTTTGTTCTTTTACCTCTAATTGTCTTTTAATAAGAGATCCACATGTTGCCAATTAAGCTTTTCTTGCTCATCAGTCTCAATAGAGTTAACCTACTCATAAATTATAGCCCCTCAAATATTAGTTTTATTTGCCCCCAAATTAATATAAGCAATTTTATAAAAATGCTTATTGATATACAAGTGGAAAATTCGAATCTAATCCAAAGACGAGTATGGCTAAATAAAAATCCTTAAAAGGTTACAGATGTAAATAATTAAGAATAATTTTTTTTTAATCATAAAAATCATGCCTAACCAAAAAAAAAAAAGAAAAAAAGAAAAAAAAAAGGTTTTAAATCAAGTATAAATTACATAATTTAATCCCGCCTCTATAGCTATGTGTGTGTGGAATATAATAATGTCATTTAGCTTTATCTGCATCTCAGAGGAAATGGGGAAAAAAAATAAAATAAAAAACCATTAATAGTACTCAAAAATGAATTAATTCTTTATTTACTAGGCAGGAGCGAAATTTTCAATTTATTTACCACGACTTTAATTCGTGCTGTCTTAAGAAATGATACACCCATTTCTTGGAGGGTTTATTAAATTGTATTAATATCATCCTGGAGTAGGAACCATTAAAGTATCTCTTTAAATCATTAAAGAGACTGGAGGGAGAAAAAAAAAAAAAATTTAAATACAACGCCGAAAATTAACTGGTGATCGAGTAATAGGAAAAGCTGGGTTAACAAAAGCAACTACTGCATTTTTATTATAAAAGACGGTACACTAACCAAACATAGCGCGGAGAAACATAATTTTTTGACATAAACCTGATACTAGCTTATTCGTAACATGGTTATTTCTGGTCCTCTGGAATCACTTGTTCCTCATCTCGGAAACTGCCACGAGTGTTGTGGTCACTGAAGCCACCAGCATCGCCACTGGTGCCAAAGCTGTCACCACTTGTACAAAAAATGCAAAAACTGAACCCCAGAATGCCATGCCTAGCTTTGGAAGTCCTCCTTAATTTTGGCCTGCAGGTCTCCTAGTCTCTCACGTTCTCACCTGGTGTAGTGCAATGAGATAATTAGATTGGGTTGTGTATTTATACATGCACGGAGGGAGGAGGGCTACTTAATAAAGGTGCTCTTCGGTAATGGTAACTTCATCAAGTTTCTTGTAAATTTAAATGCATATATGAATGTGCATATACAGGCAGAGGAACCATCAATAACATGCATGTCAGCTTTCTACGAGGAAACTAGTCATTGGGTGAATGGGGTGGAAACCAAACGCCAATGGTGCGTGGTGGCAGATGACATTGATGAGTGATGACTGAACAATATCCTTAAGGTCAGTTTGGTCATTGTCACGAGACAGCTGCCATTTGGACTTCATACTTTGGAATTTACTGGGTAGCACACCAAAGGTTCTAGATGTTTCCAATTTATAGGAGTAGGATCAAAGGATATCATTTTTGAATTTTATTTAAGCAGTTCGTGCAACTGATTTGTCAAATAGTGAATAAAGCTTACCATGCCAATCTTTTGAAATATTATTCGATCTTGTAAATTTGATGGTTTAGGAATGAATTGCAAAAATTAAGTTCATATATCTTGACCTGTAATAATAATTACAACAGAATAAAAAAAAAAAGAGCCACCAATTTACATGGTTTTGAATAAGTGATTGGCATCCTCATCAATAAAGTTCCTATATTGTCGTACTGCCACAACTAGCACCCAGCGGAGGATCCTGACTCCCACAACGATAGGTAATTGGGGTATTTCCTACTCATTTTCAAATCTAATTTATCCAAATGCCAAGCGGTTGTAGCACAAGAATACACACTTTGTCTTAACAAATTGACAATTCTACACTTCCATATTTAATGAAGAATATAGCTTCCTTCTTCCCTTCTTCTAATTTCTGTAATGCCATCTTCAAGGAAATAACGTTTTGTAACCTAGATAGTAGATAGTAGATGCAATAAATTCCATGCAAAATTTTTAGAAATAAAAATAAGTATCCAGAAGTTCGCTAAGTCCAGCTAGTCCAGTAAAGTCTAAGCTAGTCTAAGCAATTTCTGCAGTCACTTCACTTGCTCCTTAATTCGGAGGACTAATTACGTTTTCACCTGCAACAAAGGGAGCCATGGTAGAACAATGACCAGCCACTCGGATAATATTGTATTTCATGCAAAAACTACCTTGGGCCAAATAAAAGCATTAACCCGCACCATAACAGGCTAAGCATATTAACCATTTAATAAGAAGCTAGCTTCATATTGAACAGTGAAACTTCACTAGGAATTATCACCTATTTGAAGTCTTGTTCTGTTTTTAAAAACAGATATATGTCTTCTGCTAATCAAATACTGACAGCCCGTTCAGAGTTTAGACCAACCAGATCAAGAGTCGACCATCTGAAGTACTAGGAAAAGCTAATATAAAAACCCAGAAAGAAGCTAGCAACCTTCTTATCATTCATTATATAATAAGGGGACAAAACAAAATATTAGGACTAAACCTAATATTCCTTGAGTGACGGTGGGCCTTTGTTGCTGTTGCTGCCACCGCTGCTGTTACCAAAGTTGACCCTTCGGTCTCTCTTTTGAGAGTGGTATTCAGTAAAACCCTTTTTGTCACCTTCCCTGATGGTAGAGGTCCTCACTTGCTCATCCTTGTAACCAACTCGTCCAGTGGGTTTTTTTACATACTGCTCCCCACTTGTGCCCTTCTCCTTAAGGCTTACGCGTTCATAGCAACCAGTCTTCTTGTCCTCATGCTTGGTCCTTGAAGTCCTTTTGATAGGCCCTTGATTGCTCTCCTTGCACAAACCACTGTGGCTGTTCCATGGACCACATCCACTTTTCTGATCCTTCAGCCATTGTGAACGCTGATTCCTGATGCACACAATAAAATGTCCCAAGGGTAATAAATGATGGACTTGCAAGTCCACCCAGGAGATCTACAGAGGCAGGCTACATTCCACAAACACAAAAGGAAGAATTCACTTCTGTTCGATCAGAGATAATCAATCAACCAATCAACAAGGAGCTCAGATGTCAAACCTTGAATACCCATCAAAATAATCACAGAAGTGGGATGAAAAACAAGCCTAACAGACCAAGGGCCCTGAATTACCTAAACCCAAGCTAACACAACCCAAAACCAAATAAATTTAAATGTTATCAACCCTAACTCAACTCAAAGCAAAAAATCCATTCGCTTTTGGGCAGAGGTAAAAGGGCACATGTAATCCAACAAAAAGGTATTAAAATGAATAATGTTGCTTTGATTAATATCACTGTCCATTAAAGAAATATAATGGGTTAGGTCAGCAACGACCTAAAATGATCAAGGTCCAAATGGTCTAAAAAAGTACTAAAACACAAGTGTACAATGTATAAATATTACAAATTTATACTGTGGGTTTTAACTCTTGGTCAAATCAGGGGTTGGGTTGGAAGATTTAATGCACAAACTCAACCTAAGCAATTAATTCGGGTTACCTTCTCTTAATCAAGACAAAAACCGAAGCAAAAAGAAACCCAACACAAACCAATCCAATGATAAGGATCTTGATATGGTGCTTCAGGTCAAATAAACCCAAGTTACAACTGGTGTAATTAATGGTTTTGAAACAGCAGGTGATGTTGTTGCAGTGATGGTGCGGCTAAAATGGCGTCTGGTCCATAACAATTTCTACTGTATTCACTGATTCAGGCCGTTTCAATATACTTTATACCAGTGTGATAAATAAACTAGATTGAAGTTTAAACAGAATGGTCAAGGACAGGTTACACGTTTAACCAAATTGAATGGATGTGCTCAGTCTAGGTTCTAAAACGTGGTGCATGGCCATCCCTATTCGCTCAGCATGCGAGTTTGTGCACTCTTCCTCAAATACAGCCAAACTAAGGATGATGTGGTATATGGGATCCAAAAATGGGAAAAAAAAAATTAAGAAAAAAACATTAAAAAATTAGAAATAACAATACGAGAAGTCTTAAATTCAACCATGTATATACTTCAAGGTATCAAGAAGAAAATAGATATCATGGAGCAGACAAGTAGATGTGTAGAATCAGTCTCTCAGTACATAAAATGGAATTTCAAAGGAAAAATTACACTAGGATTCCTGCAATAATTGCATCAAAGAAAAAATTTTAGTCCTTTGATTATAAAATGGAATTTCTATCCTCTAATTTTAGGTCATTAAATAGCTTAGTCATTTGGACAATGAAATAGCCTCCATTCTCAAATTCACTAGTTTTCATAAAGAAACATTTCAAAATGGATATTTGTTGCCTTCAACTCTATAACTTTTCCAGTAATGTGGTCAACATAGCAGACATGGTTCGATCAAAGATCATCAGCCAAAGTGCCACAGGTGCCTCCATGCGGGCCTCACAAAATTTGTTGGTTTAATGGTTGTGGGCATCGCTGATGTTGACAAATGTGGTCTCTAGAGTCTAGACAGGAACCTGGGACACCCGCCATTATGTAACCATTCTTCACGATTCACCACATTAAAGGTAAACTTAAAACGGTGAAGGGGAAAACAAAAAGTCCTAATTATTTCCTACTTATTTGAGTCATTTCAGAGCATTTGCAGAGAAGCTCTCCAAACTTCCTTATATATAGTATCCAAATTCAGCCAATATATATATATATATATATATATATATATATATATATATATACACATACAACAAGGGTAGTTGCTTAAGATACGTTTCTCTAAACATTAATTACATTACTTTATCAGCTTGTTCAATTTTAAACAGAAGTGCCAACATGTGGTATGCATTGAATATTGAAATCTGCTAAGAAAAGACAGATAATTAAGACAAATAAGAGCATGAAGTACATAAAAATTTAAATTTAATAAAACAGAGATCATGTGCACAGTCATAGAAGAACTACAACATAATAAAAGCAATTCTTTGTACCATTAATTATTCATCAATTTATAGTAAAATTTATAAGAGTAGATTACACTTTGACCCCTTGAAATATAGAGGTAAAAACCCTTCACTACCCTAATCTTTCAATTGCATCAATGTGGCCCCTGAACTATTTATTTATTTCAATGTGATCCGTCAGCCAATTTACCATTAACAGAATTATGACAAAAAAATTGCCCTTTTAATTTTACATTAAAAAATTCCGAAAGGGCAACTCTTGATGAGGTGAACCTCCACCACCAAGTTTCCACTCCTTCTAAGATTTCCTCAAACACTCTGTCTGCAATCCACAAACAGTTAAGACCCTCCTGTTTGAACCCCCACCCCTCCCTCTCTCACCGACCATTTCCAATCCCCATTCATGATGTTCTTCTTTCTTTCTCCCTTGTGTAGTTTACTATCATATATATTGGTTTGACTGGCACCAACAAGATCTTCATTTGCCTATTGGACAGTGGTACTAGAGAGTTATGGTGATCGGTGGATGGTTAAGATCATCCAATTGAAGGGTTTAGCAATGAGTGGTACATCTTCTTTTGCTTGACCTACAATGACATCTTTAACACTGCCAGTGTTGCCTATTGGACAGTGGACACTAGAATATTTATATCAACCCTCAATATAATTATACTTTATATAGTGATCCACTTGAAGACTATGAAGCCTTTGTTGGGAATTTGTATCCTCAAAGTGCTGAATCTTGAGGTTGTTTGCCAAGGCACCGTAGTTGACGTGATAGTATATGCATCCGGGAAGAGTTTGGACGAGGAGAACAGAGATGGGAAGATGAGATGGCACAGGGGATGATACCATCTAAAGGGTAAAATGGGTATTAAACTAAGTTAAAGCAGTCATGTGACGGTCACATGTCACATGTCACATGTCACTTTCTATTAGTTTTTATAACAGCACACTAACAGATGGGGTACATTGCTTCAAATCAATAGTTTAAGGGCCACATTGATGCAATTGAAATTTTAGGACAGTATATTGTTTTGGCCCTATAATTGAAGGGGGTAAAATGTAATTTACCCAATTTATAAATTCAAAATATAAACATTCTTGGAATTATATGAAGTTTATCATCATGGACACATCCATAACAACAATGAGACACTACTTGACATCTGTAAGACTAATAATGTGGAATGTGGTAGGATTTTCGACTTGTAGCTAATTTTCTATTTTAATTATAAAACAATTTGTAGACTAATTTAATAGAACCCAACCCAATCAATGGGCTGTCCAGGTAGGGTGTAAGAAAGGTCTCAAAAAATGTATTTTAGCGACCCAAGTCCCACCAACTGAGGTTAGGTTGGTTTGTGAAAATTAGTTTTGTTGCTGGACCACCCTCAATTTATCAAGATAAATCAAAGTACCTGGTACACATTTAAATATATTTTATTTATTTTGCACTGGTGAATGGCAATAAATCCTTTCTGTTGATGAAAGCAAATAAACAAACTATCAATGGACATGCGCTGAGATAAATATTAGCCTAGCTATTAGGGATGACTTTTTAGTACCAGACAACATCAGCTGAATTGGTCAAGCAAAGCCCCCATGCCAAGAAAATTAATTAATTAATTATTTTTCGAACGACCATATAATGCATGTGGCACGACTTTGAGCCTTTGATTTACTGACCACACAATAGTAATTTTTTTTTCCTTATGATTAAACAAATTCCAGCACCTCTTTGCCGTTTCTATCGTTTTGGCCAAAAAAGGAAGAAAAAAAAAGCACCTCTTTATCATTGATTACAATCTCATGGGACTGTGACTAAACCCAAGGTTTGTTTTTTTCTCTTTTAAAAGTTTTCCAAAATAAGTCTTTAAATTAACCAAACCCCTCTCATTTCATCTCCTATACTTTTCATTCATACCAATTTTTAAAATCAAGTTTAAGTGGATAATCTTGATCATTCGATCTCCATTACAATTATGAGATTGATGCATATATCTTGATATGTGAGAATGGTTAAAAATGTTAGGAGCAACTCGTTGAGAAATCCTATTTTAAAAATGAAAAAAGAAATCAAAATGCTTATTAAAGAGAGTAAAGAGATCAAATGAGACCACTTCAAAAAGGAGGAGGGGGGAAGGCTCAAAATGTAAGATATATGGAGAGGTCAGTTGAAATCTGGAGTTTAATAAAAAAAAAAGAAAAAAAAAAATCAAAATATAAAAGAGTAAAACTTAGATGAGATTCTTCCTAAATTTGAGTCATAGTAGAAGAGGGACAGAAGTTGTAGGTTACCCTATAAAATTTATAAAATTTTAATTTGAATTGATTACCTGGCCACTTTTAATTTATAGTGCTACATCATTTTAATAGTGGGGATAGGTGAATGATAGAAGATACCAAATGAGATAAAATAATTAAAGAGGGAAGGCCTACCATCAAGGGACATAAATTTTTACACAATTTTTATTAACATTTTGTTTAACTTATATTTTAATTTACGAAACCTTTGTTGCAATGTTGCATTTGATACTATTTCTATGTAGACCATGCTCGATCACTAAATATCATATTGATCAAATACCAATAGTCTTCCAATCCATAGACTTATCACCTTCGTCAATAAGAAAGCTCATTTGGAATGGCATATTTGGAAAGCACATGATGTGAACATCCAACCCAATGGGAAAGTTCAATAGAATATAAGTCATACACAAAATTATTGAAAATTGTGTTAGCTAGAAATTGTTTCCCCCATCCTAACTCATATATATATATATATATATATATATATGGATCCGGTCTTTTCAATATGTGTTTATTTTTTTTATAAAAAAATCAGAGATCGCTCACTTAACAATTGAGGCAAATGTCACTACACTATTATACCATTACGAGAGTCCTTTGTTCTTTTACCTCTCATTGTCTTTTAATAAGAGATTTGCATGTTGCCAATTAAGCTTTGGACTTTTAATTGTGTCCCTTTCTTGCTCATTTGTCTCAATGGAGTTAACCTACTCATAAATTATAGCCCCTCAAATATTAGTTTTATTTGCCCCCAAATTAATAAAAGAGATTTTATAAAAATGCTTATTGATATACAATCAGTGGAAAATTCGAATCTAATTCAAAGATGAGTTTGGCCAAATAAAAATCCTTAAAAGGTTACAGATGTAAATAATTAGGAATAATTTTTTTTAAAAAAAATCAAGCCCAACCAAAAAAAAAAAGGGGGGGGGGGGGGGTTTAAATCAAGTATACTTACAAATGAATTAGTTCTTTATTTACTAGGCAGAAGCGAAATTTTCAAGTTATTTAGCACAATCTTTAATTCGTGCTGTCTTTAGAAATGATACACCCATTTCTTGAAGGGTTTACTAAATTGTATTAATATCATCCTGGAGTAGGAACCATTAAAGTATCTCTTTAAATCATTAATTAAAGAGACTGAAGGGAGGGAAAAAAAAAAAAAAAAAATTGAATACAACGCCAAAAATTAATTGGTTATGGTGTAATAGGAAACGCTGGGTTAACAAAAGCAACTACTGCATTTTTATTATAAAAGACGTTACATTAACCAAACATAGCGCGGAGAAACATAATTTCTTGACATAACCTGATACTTATTAGTAACATGGTTATTTTTGGTCCTAGCTTTGCAATCACTTGTTGCTCATCTCGGAAACTGCCACGACTGTTGAGGACACTGCAGCCACCAGCACCGCCACTGGTGCCAAAGCTGTCACCACTTGTACAAAAAATGCAAATACTGCACCCCAAAACGCCATGCCTTGCTTTGAAGTCGTCCTTAATTTTGGCCCGCAGATCTCCTACTCTCTCACGTTCTCACCTGGTGTAGTGCAATGAGATAATTAGATTGGGTTGTGTATTTATATATGCACGGAGGGAGGAGGGGTACTTAATAAAGGTGCTCTTCGGTAATGGTAACTTCATCAAGTTTCTTGTAAATTTAAATATATGAATGTGCATATATAGGCAGAGGAACCATCAATAACATGCATGCGAGCTTTCTACGAGGAAACTAGTCATTGGGTGAATGGGGTGGAAACCAAACGCCAATGGTGCGTGGTGGCAGATGGCATTGATGACTGAACAATACCCTTAATGAGGCTGGATTGGGATTGACTGTTTGGAGTTACTGGGTAGCACACCAAAGGTTCTAGATGTTTCCAATTTCAACAACTGAAACCTTACTACTCGTATTATATTTTTTGGGACGTAAAATTTATTAATTTATATTATTGAATAATTTACACAACAGGAGTAGAATGGAGAGAATATAGTTTATTTCTTCGAAAATGGTGTACTATGAAAAGTAATATATTATTATTATTATTATTATTTTTTCCTAAGAAATAGAGAGACAACCAAGAAAAAGAAAGAGAGATAATTCTACATGACCTACCCTCTACGAGAGAAGAACTTTCATGAGACCGTGACACCACGTGGCAGTTTCATAGGCCAATCAGATTCAATCAATGTGGGATTGTCAGCGTCCTTGTTGGCCCACTTTCCCACTTTGCTTGATTCTAATTAACTTGTGATACCACATGGCATATGTCACGGTCTCATGGAAGTTCTTCTCCTATAAGGGTTGGACCCCACATCTCATGACCGGCAGTGGGTATCATGAAGTAATTTTCCCAAAACAATATTATTATAATAGGATTAGGATCAAAGGATATCATTTTTGAACCTTATTTAAGCAGCTCATGCAACTGGTTTGTCAAATAGTGAATAGAGCTTACCATGGCAATCTTCTGAAATATTATTTGATCTTGTGAATTTGATGGTTTAGTAATGAATTGCAAAAATTAAGTTCATAGATCTTGACTATAATAATAACTACAACAGAATAAAATAAAAAGGAGCCACCAATTTACATGGTTTTGAATAAGTGACTGGCATCCTCATCAATGAAGGTCCCATATTGTTGTACTGCCACGACTAGCACCCCAGCAGAGGATCCTGACTCCCACAACGATAAGTAATTGGGGTATTTCCTACTCATTTTCAAATCCAATTTCTCCAAATGCCAAGCGGTTGTAGCACAAGAATACACACTTTGTTTTAACAAATTGACAATTCTACACTTCCATATTTAATGAAGAATATAGCTTCCTTCTTCCCTTCTTCTAATTTCTGTGATGCCATCTTCAAGGAAATTACGTTTTGTAACCTAGATAGTAGATGCAATAAACTCCATGCAAAATTTTTAGAAATAAAAATAAGTACCCAGAAGTTCGCTCAGTTCAGCTCGTTCAGTAAAGTCTAAGCTAGTCTAAGCAATTTCTTCAGTCACTTCACTTGCTCCTTAATTCGGAGGATTAATTTATGCTTTCACCTGCAACAAAAGGAGCCATGGTAGAACAATGACCAGCCACTCGGATTATATTGTACTTCATGCAAAAACTACCTTGGGCCAAATAAAAGCATTAAACCGCACCATAACAGGTTGAGCCTATTAACCATTTAATAAGAAGCTAGCTTCATATTGAACAGTGAAACCTCACTAGGAATTATCACCTATTTGAAGTCTTGTTCTGTTTTTAAAAACAGATATATGTCTTCTGCTAATCAAATACTGACAACCCGTTCAGAGTTTAGACCAACCAGATCAAGAGTCGACCATCTGAAGTACTAGGAAAAGCTAATATAAAAACCCAGAAAGAAGCTAGCAACCTTCTTATCATTCATTATATGATAAGAGGACAAAACAAAATATTAGGACTAAACCTAATATTCCTTGAGTGACGGTGAGCCTTTGTTGCTGTTGCTGCCACCGCTGCTGTTACCAAAGTTGACCCTTCGGACCCTCTGTTGAGAGTAGTATTCGGTAAAACCCTTTTTGTCACCTACCTTGATGGTAGAGGTCCTCACTTGCTCATCCTTGTAACCAACTCGTCCAGTGGGTTTCTCCACATACTGCTCCCCACTTGTGCCCTTCTCCTTAATGCTTACGCGTTCATAGCTACCAGTCTTCTTGTCCTCATGCTTGGTCCTTGAAGTCCTTTCATAGGCCCTTGATTGCTCTCCTTGCACAAACCACTCTGGCTGTTCCATGGACCACATCCACTTATCTGATCCTTCAGCCATTGTGAACTCTGATTCCTGATGCACACAATAAAATGTATCAAGGGTAATAAATGATGGACTTGCAAGTCCAGCCAGGAGATCTACAGAGGCAGGCTACATTCCACAACATAAAAGAAAGAATTCACTTCTGTTTGATCAGAGATAATCAATCAACCAACAAGGAGCTCAGATGTCAAACCTTGAATACCCATTGAAATAATCACAGAAGTGGGATGAAAAACAAGCCCAACAGACAAAGGGCCCTGAATTACCTAAACCCAAGCTAACACAACCCAAAACCAAATAAATTTAAATGTTATCAACCCTAACTCAACTCAAAACAAAAAATCCATTTGCTTTTGGGCAGAGCTAAAAGAGCACATGTAATCCAACAAAAAGGTATTAAAATGAATAATGTTGCTTGGATAAATATCAGTGTCCATTAAAGAAATATAATGGGTTAGGTCAGCAACGACCTAAAATGATCAAGGTCCAAATGGCCTAAAAAAGTACCAGAACACAAGTGTACAATGTATAAATATTACAAATTTATACTGTGGGTTTTAAGTTTTTAACTCTTGGTCAAATCAGGGGTTGGGTTGGAAAATTTAATGCACAAACTCAACCTAAACAATTAATCCGGGTTACCTTCTCTTAATCTAGACAAAAACCAAACCATAAAGAAACCCAACACAAACCAATCCAATGATAAGAATCTTGATATGGTGATTCAGGTCAAATAAACCCAAGTTACAACTGGTGTAATTAATGGTTTTGAAACAGCAGGTGATGTTGTAGCAGTGATGGTGCGGCTAAACTGGCGTTTCAACAGAAAGATAATTAGTGTGACAAAAAACTGTAAAAATCCAGCCATTGTCAGGCCCATAACAATTTCTCTGTATTCACTGATTCAGGCCGCTTCAATATACTTTATACCAGTGTTATAAATAAACTAGATTGAAGTTTAAACAGAATGGTCAAGGACAGGTTACACGTTTAACCAAATTGAATGGATGTGCCGATGTGCTCAGTCTAGGTTCGAAAATGTGGTGCATGGCCATCCCTATTCGCTCAGCAAGTTTGTGCACTCTTCCTTAAATACAGCCAAACTAAGGATGATGTGGTATATAGGATCCAAAAATGGGAAAAAAAAAATTAAAAAGAAAACATTCAAAAATTAGAAATAACAATACGGGAAGTCTTAAATTCAACCATGTATATACTTCAAGGTGATCAAGAAGAAAATAGATATCATGGAGCAGACAAGTAGATGTGCAGAATCAGTTTCTCAATACATAAATGGAATTTCAAAGAAAAAATTACACTAGGATTCCTGCAATCATTGTATCAAAGAAAAATTTTTAGTCCCTTGATTATAAAATGGAATTTTTATCCTCTAATTTTAGGTCACGTCTCTTTAAATAGCTTAGTCATTTGGACAAACTAGTAAGTGAAGCACGCGCAAGGTGTGTGCCCGGTATTTTTTGAAGGATTGCTGGTAATGTGCTTTTATGTGGTATTGTTTTTTGCATGTGATTGAATGTGTAGATAAAAAAATTTTTCTTAATAAGTGACGTTGAAAGAGTACTAAAAGAAATTAACTAAATGCAATAATTGGGTAAAGAATAGACATTATAAAGAGATTTTTTAATTTCTTGGTAAATGAAATTTAAGTATATATACATGCCAACTGTTACAAAGTAATTGTAATAGGAATCGTATTCTGTAAATTTTCTCAGTGATTTTGTAGCTGGAATTTTTGGTATGCTTGGTGCTATTTTGATAATAGCTGATTTGTAGTTGTTGTGTAGAGCATTTTCTTCTTTGGCAAGTTCTTGAGTCTTGATGTACCTAAACAAATACAAGGTATGTAGTTATGATAATGTATTGCTTTGAAAAAGTAGTTAAATAAATGAAAAATATGAGGGAAGTTACTTACTTTGATTTTGTATCGTAGCAAATTATTAGAGCTAATTGTGTTGCTGCTGTGTTGTAGTCCGTCTGCAAATTGATTTTTTTATATAATTTTGTAAGTATGCGTTTGTATAAATATTGGTTAATTAAAATGGCTGAAGTTTTTCGCTTGAGCTCATCATACTCCTTGTGGGAGTTTGAAGAGTAGTAATTATTATATATCTTTGTCTTCAGCCAAATCAATATAGTATTTATTAATATCCGCACTCTCCTGAATTGAATCTGCGTATAAAGAAATGTTAATTGTGTTAGGTGATGCTAAATGATATTGATTAATAGATAAATTTGTCATGATTTCTTAAAAAAAGTTATTAAATGGATTGAGATATTAGAATAAGTAGGGTAAAATGTGATTACCTTATATATGTTTGGGAGATGGCGTTGCTCTCTTTGTTGGTTTAGAGAGTTGCCTGTATAATATTGATGTAGATATTGGAGCTAATGCAACTCTCTATGCCGTTCCATTGGTTTTTTGGTACAAACTGGTTGCATTAGCTCTTTTATATGTATAGTCGTTATACAGCGCACTGAAAATATTTGAATTATAATTTGTTTAATGATTAGTAAAATAAATTGTTGATAGTGAGAAAGTGGTGTAATTGTGGTAGTTTTTCTAAATGTTGTAAATTGTGTTTGTTTTAAAAGAGTTAGTATACGAACCTTGATTGTTTCTGGGAAAACATGACAATGATAGAGGTATGTTTTTCCAGAATCCCAGTCGAGTGGCTGAAATATGTATGAGAATAGTTGTAATAGTGTCAGACTGTAAGTTGTTATAAATAGGACTTAAAGAAGAATAAGTAAATGATAATTAATATTATTGTAATTGGGTGGAATTTTTAGGTAATAAGTTATGAGGTATGAATAATTACCTGTAGTAGCGTTTTTAAAAGTACTTTCATATAGAAAGTACTTTTATAGATGATGCTTGAGGTATTTGCTTCTGATAGAGATTGACAATGATAGAAGTATGTTTTTTTTTTTTTTTTTTTTTTTGATTTTTGGTGGTTTCATTGTTGTTGTTTGTATCCTGCAAAAAAGATTCAATTAAAGAAAGTAAATAAATAAAGGTACAATGGTAAGCTAGGTTTGTTGTTTGAAATTTATTGATGCAAGGTAATTGATTTTGTGTGTTAAAAATTATGTGAAGTGTTTTACTATGTAATTGTGTCAATATCTTTAGAAATTTTATGCATATATAATTCTTTTAGAAAGAGTCAGGAAGTATATTATAATGATGAGGTGTATATTTGAGGAACTAATTCATGTTATGTTGAGGTGATGTATGTGGTATGGTAAATAGTAGTTGAAATTGTTTTGGGAATAAATATAATATATAATGTAGGGAAGGAAACAGAGGAAGGAAGGAATGCTGTGAGAAGAATTTAGTAGAGATAGAGGTAAAATACATGGTTAAAATGGAGATAGAAAGTTAATGAAAAAGTATTAATATAAAACCTTATTTCAAAAAGACATAGTAGACTTCGTTGATATGAAGTAAGGGAGAAAACATACATATATGTGAATTTATTATTCTTCAAAATTAAGGTTATAAAAATGGGAAGTGTTTAATTTTTTATTAGCTAAGATAGGTTTTGGCTTTATTTAGTAGTTGGTATTCTATAAGGAATTTGTCGAGTCTAATATAGATGTTATTGGTTAGGGGTTAATAGGTTGGCGTTGCACTGGTATGTCTTAAAGGCTTTGCCTCATCTATAAAAGAAATTGCATTTGTTAAAATCAGATGAGCATTTGTTATTTTTTTAAGGAAGAAAATAATATATAAATTCATGTTTTGGTTCTGTAAGTATAGGTGTTTTAAATGTTGAAGTTTCAACATGTAACTAAAACAATATTGCAAATATTTGAGGTTGCAGAGAGTTTAATTTTTTTTAATGCTAATTGGTTAACCCGTGAGGTTTCTTTTTGTGTATTGAAAGAAATAAGAAATTATCAAGTATTTTGAAAAGAAGTATTTCTATTTTTATGGGGAAAAAAATTTGAAAATTGAAGCTGTAGGTTAAACGTTTTGGAAGATGCTCAGTATTTCTAAGATCAAGTACTTTAATGTTATTTGAAATCATGTGTATATCATTTGAATGTATTTTAATAATTTTTTATTAGCAGAAAACCGTTGTAAGCACTAAATGTGTTACAGCGATTTTTTAAAAGCTCAAAACCAAAAAAAAAACAGGTTAAGTAGTTTCTGGCGGTTTTGCAAATAGGGGCTGTGATTGGATTCAGAGCTTGTGATTTGGAAGTAATACTTTTCATTCAAGAAGATTGAAGTAGCTTTGTTTTGATCTCTCTGAACATAGTTATTAAGTGTTGTTCTCGGATGAAAAAAAGCTACAGTGCACGTGGAACATAACAGGTATAGGAACATAACAGGTATAGGAACCACTGAAGGTAGCTTTGTGAAATAAGAACTTTTTAATCCAAGGAACATAACAGGTATAGGAACCACTGAAGGTACTAAAGAAATAAGAACAACAATTACTAATTCATCAGCTAATATATTCCCGAAAAGTCGAAAACTAAGTGATAAAGGTTTTGTGAAATTTTCTAAGATGTTAATGGGTAAAAGAATTTGAGTTGGTTGAATGTATTTACCGAAATAACCCAATTCTGTTTTTGGTAAGACCCGCATAAAAATATGCTAGTGTCGTGAGTAAAGCTAAAGCAACTGTAGTATTTATATGATTCGTGGGTGCGGTTAATTCCTCGTGAGGTTAACTGTGTGATTTTCTAAGGTAAAAGAGCCGCTGATCAATTACAAACAAAAATAAATAGAAACATAGTTCCAATAAAGGGACTCCAAGGATGATATTCTTGTGCAATCTGAGTTTTGTTCACGTCTTGAATGAATTCAAGTATATATTCGAAGAAATCTTGGGTATATTAAGAAGAGTAGTTTGCATGAAATGATGTGATACCTGCAAGTCTTCTTGAATGGAATATTTCCATTTAATCTTCTTAACCTACTTAAATGTTAGTTCCATTCAATGTACTTAACCTAATGAGCAAGGAACTAATGATTAAGTGCAAGGAATATTTGATTAACGGTTCTCAAATCTCAAAAATATTTCTAAGTTAATTACTAACAAAAGGAATTGAAGTTTATGCTTCGTCATTTAAAGTTTGTTTCAAGTGACTAAGATTATATAGGGTCTAGTCAAACGAAGATTATGTGCCTTAGCTGAATTTTTTTTTTGGTTTCTTATTTTATACATTAAGTAAGTATATTAAAAATTTATATTTAGTATGTGATTAATATATTTAACGTTGTATATGATTCCTTCTTTTCCTTTGATTTGTTAGGTTTTTTTGGTTCATATAAATCGGTCAATTTCGATTTCCAATATTTCATTCCTTATGTGTTGAAATATATATATATATTTTTTTTGAATTTATCAATGGATGATAAGTTTTTATAATTTTTTGCACCTCAAAAATATTGTATCTAGGATTAAACAGAGTATTAAAGATTTGAGTTCATATTGACAAAGTAAAGGGGAAATAAATTATGAGTGATTTAAGGACTTACCGTGAGAATGGAGTGGTTGTAGATAACCGAACTTAGTAAGGTTAAGTAGGTTGATTTTCAGTAGTCGTTGAATGGAGATGGTTGAAAAAAATCTAGTTTGAAAAATTTTTGTTGGAAAAGGGGTTCAAAAGAGTGGAGGAGTTGAGAGAAAGTGTAGAAAAAAGATTCAGAGAAGAAGGAAATAAATAGAGGGAAGTTCTGATGGGAGTAGAAAAAAGACAAAGGGTGACAGAGATTATTAAATTGTATTGGGTAGAGTGCTGTAGATTTCACGTGAAGAGGGGGAGGGTGTTAGGGAAGAATTTGTAGAAAAGCCAGCTGTATTGCAAAATGGGAAGTTGTGTATTATGTGTAAATATTATTTTATAGAAATTTTCTGTTAGATATAGTACATTTATAAGATATAATAATGGTTTTATTTTGATTCCTTTTGTTCTGAGATAGCAGGGTGTTGTGGTTGGAAGATGTGAGGCTTTGGATAATGGGTAAAGTAGATTCTTTGGTGTGAAGTGAGGTTTTGTCTTTGGTACTGTTGAGAGGCTGATATATTGGGTAAGGGGGATGGCTAGTGTCAGGCGTTTGCCTCATCTCGGATGGCCCTTTCTCCCTAAAACGTGACTCGTGTATCCCATAAAAAGAGGAAATTTTTCTAACTTATGATTACCGGTTGTTGTAAAAAGGAGAAAATTAAAAAGTATAAAAACAAAAAATAAAAACAGGAAATAAAGAAGAAAAATAATAGCTTTGTGGTCTTGTAAAGGCTTCATTCAACACCATCCACGAAAGCCAGTCCTTGGTGAGAAAATCTTTCGCTAAAAATCACCTAAACAAAATGAGCATCTTCGTTAGAACAAAAAAAAAAAAAAAAAAAAAAAAAAGAGGGAAGAAGAAGAATCCAAAAATCTGGTTTATAGTTCCTGTGGTCTGGCAAATTTGCCAGCTACGAGTTTAACCCATTTTCATCTCTATCACCACTGTTGAAATGTCTAAATAAAATGAGGGAAAAAAAAAAAACGAAAAAACAAAAGGCTTTAGAAAAAAAAAAGAAAAAAGGAACTGAGGGGGTTGTCTTTTTTGATGAATTCGCTGGTACTTTCAAAGGAGAAAACTTAAAAAATATAGTGTGATTGACAACGGTTTGAGGTTATAGTGTGATAGCTTCAATTTTTTTAGAAATGAGTTGCTTGAACACGAATTTTTAGATGGATTGAAAGGATGCTTTGTTATGAGTTTGAAGAGATGAAGATTGATTAAATCCTAAAAAAGAGAAACAAAAGTAAACATTGATTAAATTCCTCAAAAAT
Organism: Liquidambar formosana; assembly: GCA_039720395.1. Taxonomy (NCBI): domain Eukaryota; kingdom Viridiplantae; phylum Streptophyta; class Magnoliopsida; order Saxifragales; family Altingiaceae; genus Liquidambar; species Liquidambar formosana. The sequence goes on from CM077830.1 coordinate 12,406,770, forward strand.
GAATATATATATATATTTTTTTTGTAAATATGGGGAATGAGGGAAAGATGGAAGAAGATAGAGTAAACGCCATCGCCGTTGTGGTTGACCTCTATATTAGTTATTCTTTTTCTTCCTAATGCAAATACGCGTAGCAAAAGAGGAGTTTTGAATGGTGAGTGATGATTGAAAGCTACACAGAGGATTGGTAGCCAAAAAACCAAAAAAAGAAACGCAGACGAGAGCAAGTTTTTTAGTCTCTGTTTGCTTTGCTATCCGGTTGCCGGTAAGATTCTTTAAGGCAAATGTTAGGTGCCAACAAAATATAGCGAAGGTTTAAAAGCGATGAGGCATTTGACTGACGCTAGCAGCTGCCTTGTGTAAGTGGTGTGGCATAAAAGGTGGGCTTTTTGGATGAGAGGCAGCAGCTTTGTCAATTGTGTTTGATTGTGGTGTCTTTTCAAGTCAGAGTAGGTGTTGTGGGTAAGGAGGGATAGGGATGGGGGGGCCTTGGGTAAAGAAGAGGGAGTGTTTTTGTCTGGGAGCTGACAGCTGAAGTAAGGAAGCACATGGGTTGAATTTGTACTTCATTGTGTTGTCTTTTAGAGTCAGAAGAGGTGTTATGGGGAGGGAGATAAGGGGGGAGGGGGGCGGGGGGGTGGCTACCAAAGAGAACGTAGATGGTTAGCTCTTTTTGACTGAGATATGGGAGTTGACGTAAGAAAGAAGATGGATTAAAGAAGGAAAAAAAAAAGTTGTGTCGGCAAGGAGTAAAGAGTTAAATATAAGATAAAATTGATAAAAGAGATAATTAGTAGAAGTAATTATTTAGAACGTAAAATTAAGCAAAGAGTTTAATAAAAAGTAATTATAATCTAAATTTAAATTTGTAAGGACAGAAAATGTTAAATTGAATATTATGAATAGAAGTTATGTGCGTGTCTGTGTACTACATCAGAAACTTGTTCCTGCTATTGTTGGTTTATTCATATAAGATTAATTAAGATTCTAGCCTCAAGATTATTATTCTATGTTTAGAAAATTTCAAAACATTAAACTCAGTGTATCTATATTTTAAAGGAAAAATTGTTTGTAAATTATGTCCATCTTTACCTAGCAATGATATTTTGCATAATTATCAGCTATGAAAGTTTATCAATAATTATGGCTATCAAATTCTGCATCATGTTGGAACTAAATATCAAACATGTAATGTCCTCAGCACAATGAAATAGCTTATATGAATATAAATGATTGATGTAATACTTGTATTGTAATTTCTGAGTAAACATTTAAAACGTAAAAAGCCATGAAAATAAGAGCTTCAAGAATTAAATATGATGAAAGAAAAGAGGGGTCAGACATTTTTCAGAACACATAAATAAAAAGGAGAACAGAAGGAGTTGTTGTCCATTTGATTGCTTTTATGTTTATAAGCTATAACAAAAAGGTAATTCATCAAATCTCTTTTTACATATAGTTGATTTGCAGTTCTTCTTTGTCTTTTTTACCACTGACACAAACAACAGCTGTCTCAGTGAAGGGCATGGTTAAAGAAAAAATATGGAAAGGGATTGACATAGATAGTGAGAGATCAAGAACTTATATGTTAGTTTGTCTATTTTTGTTCACTGTTCTAGAGCTAATATTCAGGTTTTAACACCAACAATACTTGAATAATAAACACACAGATTAGATTTTAAAGAGAGAAATAGAAAAAAAAGAGAGGAAGAATAAGAAAGAGAGTGAAAAAATCAATGATTGAAACTTGAAGTAAAATAGGAATGAAATGGTAAAGAAATATATGCAACAAAGTTGTATAATTAGAGAGATAGTGACATACCTGAAAGAAATTCATGATGCAGTGTTGATAACTAATGTGTTATTGGAAAAAACAAGGAAAGGAAATATAAAAAGGAACTTAATATAAAGAGGTTCAGCCAAGGACGTTACTACATTGCATATAGTAATAGTAGTGGGTGTGATGTGCTCACGTAGTGTTTAGAAGATTAGATCTGTTTGAGGAAAAGTAATAGTTTCATTGTGATAGCTATGTGCAAGAGAGTGTGCAAAAAAAAAGTTCAGTTTAAATAAGCCTAGATATTTTTTTACAAAGACTGGTGCAAATTCCTATCACTATAGTGTGTGGCTGCAAAAGTAGTGGTAGGATAAGATTTGTCAGTGGTTAGCTATTGACAAAAAGAGTTTGTATTGTAGTGGCTAAGGTGGTGTAAGGCAGTCAGCAAATGTAGAATTCTCATCTTCATTGTCTGAGCTTGTAATTGCTTCTTTTTCACTTTCTGAATTTGAGTTTGATGTATTGCTTTCTGATGTTGTTGCTTCAGGTAGAATTTTTTTTGTCTCCTTTGCCTCAGGTTTGGAACTGCAATAGGCTTCTCAGATTTGGTTTTTTCTGAATTTGCTTCATTCATTTTTGCCTCATTATTGATGTCCTTTGCTTGGGTTTCTTGGCTTTCTTGAGGTGGGCTCTTTTGGGAAGATTGTGTATCTAATAGAATGATATCAGCAGTTTTTTCATCTTGCAAAATTGCTTTCCCTTTACTTTCTTTGGCTTCTAGGAGTGGACTTTGTTGGGCTGAGAGAGGTTCATATGTAAGTCGTTGTAGTTTAGCTTCTGGAAGGGAATCTTGTGAAGCAATTGCTTGTGAAATTGTGAAATTCTTGCTGATTGTTCCTCCAAATGATTTTTCAGATGTCTTGACTTGCAGGAGGTATTTTGGGCTTCCAGATTTTTGGAAGAAAGTGGCGTTGAGCTTAGTTGGGTCCTATACGACAAGAAAAGAAATATTGAGTTTATTTGAGTGTTTTATATATGAAAAGTTTGAGAGTGGTGTAAGTATTTGGGATTTTTATTATGGTATATTCATGGTAGTTTATTGTTTGTGTTCTTAAGTTTTAGGTGTTTTGAGGAATGCATTAGTTTGATACTTAAATTTTTTTTTTGTTGTCTTTGAGAATATATGTATATATATATATATATATATATATATAGATAGATAGATATAGGGAGAGGCTTTTATGATGGATGTTTTTATAAATGAAGTAAATATATTGTAGTAACAATGGTAAAGGAGTAATAAGAGAGGTTTAGAATGGTTTTGATATAATAGATATGTTTATAAGTAGCTGAAAAAGTTAGAGTTAAAGTAGTTAAGTAAAAGTATAACATTTAAGAATGTCTAAATGTTTATGATTGATAAAAGAATGTAATGCAAAATATTAAGTGTCTAAGAGTCATTATTTTGTATTAGTAGAAGTCTTGTGATTCAACTTTAATTTCTTACTATTTTTATGTCTAGTATTTGTTAGGGAATGTTTTACCTCTTTCTTGTAGTGATACAAGTCTGTTGCTTTCATTTGTAAGATAGTCTCAGCCACTTCTCCAAAAACAATAGCTGTGATTGTTGTTGTTGAATCAAATACTTGGACCCTTACAAGACACCTGTGTTTGACATTGATTTAATTGTTATGTGTAGTATTATTAATAAATAAAAGTTGAGATAATAAGTGGAGATGTAAGATAAATGTATTGAAGATAAAGTATTGTTATCTCTAGAGCTTAATGTAATGAAGTAGTAAAGTTGTTGAAGTAAGTATTACCTTGGAACAGCAATGCATTGAGAAGACTTGCAGTCGGTGCATGTGAATATTTGGTCAACCATTGCATTAGTTTTTTTGCTACAACGGTGGCATGATATGTAGCAAAATGGTTGAGAAAAGTCTTGAACTTGGATGATTCCATTTGTCCATGAAGTTGTCTATGTATTAATAAGTATGTGTTAGAAATATGAGGGCAACAAATCATGAGATCTTTTTGTTAGGAAAAAAATGAAAGAGGAACATATTTGTGGATAGTATATACGTGAGTTAGTTTCTTACATTTGGTGGCATGAGTGAAACGTCTTGAAGTTCTTTTACAGCTGCTGGAGAAGTTGGTTTTGCAGTATTACTTGTAGAAAAGTAACTGGAGCTGTTGAATTTGGTTGCTATATTGTCACTTTCTTGATTGTACCTATTTGATGAGAGAAAGTTAGTTGAAATATAAGTTATATTTGTAAGTGCACTTGAGTTAGGTGTGTCATACCAGGACTTCAAGTCAGCAGTTTGTGGTATTGGAGGAGACAACAATAAAGAGGTTGGAGCTTTTGTTGATAGTGATTGACCTTTATGCAATTGTATGATGAAATTAGTATTAGGTTGTTGGTAGAGATATGTAAGGATTGTAATGAGATATTTAAAAGAAGAGTTGAATCTTACTATTGTATCTAACAACATAAACTCTTAGGAGTGCAATAACAGGTTTTTCATGGAGCTTTTCATAGACCATTGGGCACTCATGCTCCGCCAAGTGATCCCAAAGAGAGATAAGAGTGGGTATCATTCTTTAATAATGCAAGAAAACATAAATATTTGTGATTTATAGAAAATAAGGAATGGACTAAATATTCTTTTAGCAAGTTAAAAAGTTAATAACTTGTAAATGAGATATAAGAATGAAGTAATTTGGGAAGAAATGCATACTCTCGATTAATAATGATAGCCTCTTGGACAGTAGATTGTGTAGCAATTGTTCTGCGAGGTGGTTTCATGTCTAGGAGAATGCCTATGACATCTGCATAGGTTTTTGTTAGGATAGAGACTTAGAAAATTTTGTGACATATAGTAGTTGAGTATAGAAAGTTTTTATTTCTTACTAATTGCTGTTCCTTTGCCAAGATACTTGGAGAAGTCCGAGAATGGTGTGAACTCATATAGAGTAGTGATGGTGTTTTGATCATCGATAGGACATTCTTCTATGACTGTGGAGGCACTGATTCTCCAATCATATGGATGGCCTAAGTATTGGTATTGTGGTGGTATTGCTTTGATGATTGCATTGGAGATGTAGTATTCTTTATTTTCTTTTAGCCTATTGTCTAGTCGACCAGTGTCTTCACCCCAAATGCTTGCTTGAGTTTGGGATCGCTGTTTGCAAAAAAAGAAAATTTATAATATTATGAGCTTTTTTTTGTTATTTTTTCTAAAAAGAAATTCAAAGTTGGAGTGTTGGTCTTAGTTGAGACCTTCGAATCTGTGAGAATTAGTGATTGCAATTTTGTGGGACTTTGTTTAAAGCTTTTGATGCTGTGTTTTTCTTCAACTTTAACGCGAACTTTCCAGCCACGTAGAGTACCAGGATTAATATCTTTGATGTACATCTCTTGGTTATTCATTGTTGAATGCTTGGTCCTTGTATTTGTAATAAAGATTAGGTTGTGTAGAATTACAGTTGACAAAGGTATAGAAAAAGATAAGATAAAGAGTAATAGAGAAGAATTGTTACATAGTTAGTAAATTAGTCATATAAGGTAAGAAAAAGTGGAAAGATAATACTTGACTCTTTGTTTGAGTAAGAAACATTAATAATTGATTATGTTCTCATAGTAGAAGTAATAAGAATTGTGTGTGTTTACAGTATGAAATATAAACTCTAGATGGACTATTTTATGTGAAAAAGATATAATGCTATACTTGTTTTGGGATAATGTTTGTTCTTAAAATAATGATTATAGATTTGGAATGTGTAATAATAAAGAAAAAGAAAGATTGTTCTTAAGAAAATTGTGTAAGATAATTGTTTTATTATAATTAGATATATTTAAAGAAGTTTATGAAGCATATCTTATTTGTTCGTGTGTTCATGATGTTGCAATTTTAAAATTTGTGTGGAAATTGGTTAATGTTATTGTTGTTCATTTGGTTTCAAAGTAGTACATAGAATTCTTGTTGAAATAAGATTGGTTGAGGTAAGTATGTTACTAGTTTTCTTAAGAGTTTCCTTTTTGTGGTCTTGATGGCTTTTGAAAAGGAAAAAGATTTGGAAATTAAGTTATGTTGAAACATAAATGTTATGAGTAAAGTTTATTTGCTAGAATTATGATATTTGCAATAAGTAGATTTTCTTTGTTGTGTTGAGGAATTTTTATTTATGTTTATGAGCAAGGAATGAGTAGGATACTTATGTGCTGTTAATGTGTTCAAGAGATGTTCATGAGGATTTTATGGTGGAAAATTTATTAATTTATGTTGAATTGTATTAAATTGAGGTATGGTTCATAACTTAGAAAGTAGTTTTTGAATAGATTGATTTAAAGAGATATTCATGAAGATGTTGTGGAGGAAAATTTATTGATTTATGATGATGTATATTAATTTGACATAAATTTTGTAACTTAGAAAGTAATTTTTGAACAGATTTACTATAATAATTCAATGTTTGTAGTTACTTTTGTTAATATTTTAAGCTTTATTTTAAGTGTTTTTTATGGTATATTTTTTGTGAGTTATTATTTAAGTACATAATAAGTATAGAACAGTTTGTAAGGACAAACATAGGTAAAGAGAAATGATTTTAAAGAAATTATGTAATATAAGTTTTTGAATTTAATAATTTATGTTGATTTGTATTAAATTGGTGTGTGATTCAGAACTTAGATAATAGTATTTGAGTAGATTGATTTGAAGAGATATTTATGAAGATGTTGTGGTGGAAAATTTATTGATTTATGATGTTGTATATTAATTTGAGATAAGTTTTGTAACTTGGAAAGTAGTTTTTGAATAGATTTGCTATAATAATTTAATGTTTTTAGTTATTTTTGTTAATATTTTAACTTTTGGTTTAAATATTTTTTATGCTATATTTTTTCTGAGATATTATTTGAGTATATGATGAGTATAGAAGAGTTTGCAAGGAGAAATATAAGTAAAGAGAAATGCTTTTAAAGAAATTTTGCAATATAAGTGTTTGAATTTAAGTAAGTAGAGTAAGCGTATTGTACCAATTATTTGTGTTGTGTTTGCTTATTGAAAGTGTGCCAATTCCAAAATGTCTTGTAAACAACATTTGTCGTATGTTTTGTATCTAAATCATCAAAATTGGGTTTAATTAGCACTTTAATGTTATCTTGACCTGTTGCTCTGGAAAGTGCTACATACAGTTGCCCATGTGAGAAGACTGGTTGGGGTAGGTAAACACCGACATTTTTTAAGGTTTGTCCTTGTGCTTTGTTGATTGTCATTGCAAAGGAGAGTCTAATGGGGAATTAAACTCGCTTAAAAGGGAAAAGATATTTGTCAACTTTATTTGGTAGAATTGGGATTCGAGGAATAAAGACTCTGTGGTTTTTGTGATGACCAATTGCAATTTCTGCATCAATGACGTTTTTATCAAATGCTCGACATATCAACCTAGTACCATTTGAGAGTCCTTTTGATGGATCTATGTTGCGCAATAGAATGATTGGAGCACCTATTTTTAAAACCAAGCGATGAGGAGGATATCCATTTGGTGTTAAGGTATTTAAGAAGTCTTCTTCAAGATTGTATTTTGCAGAATCTGTGCACTCATCTCGACTGGTATAAACTTTAGCTTCACCTGGGAATTTAGCAACTAACATTTCATTAATTTCATCAACTGAGTCATTTTTAGGTGTTAAAATGGCTCGATCCATAATGGAGTATTTTGATGGATTATATCTGTAAATATCTGGGAAAATAACATCAATCAATGAATTCAGTGAAGATTGAATGTCTTCATTGTAGGGAAGTAAAATGCTGTCAGGTAAACGAACAAGATTGTGATTGACAACAACTTCAGTTCCATCACCAATTCGAAGCAAGAAGTTTGTAAAATATGGATCAAGTCGAGCACGCATATTAGTTGATAAAGATAGAACACTCAATTGTGGCCATAAAGTTGAGTAGACAAAGCTGACTTGTTTTGCTTCCTCTTGTGTTGAACTAGGAAGAACTGGTAGCACTTGTCGAAAATCTCCACCAAAGACAATAACTTTTCCTCCAAATAGTAGTAAAGAACCTGTCAAATCTTGTAACATACGATCAAGTGCTTCAATTGCTTCACGCCTAGCCATAGAAGTTTCATCCCATACTATTAGCTTTGCTGCACGAAGTAATTGTGCTAGGCTACTTTGCTTGCTTACACTACAGGTAAGCTGTTCAGTTGGGTCTATTGGGATCTTGAATCGTGAGTGAGCAGTGCGACCACCTGGCAAAATTGATGCAGCAACTCCAGAGGTTGCAGTTGCAAGTGCAATATCTCCAGTAGATCTAACTGTTGAGAGAAGAGCTCGATACAAATAGGTCTTACCAGTGCCACCAGGTCCATCAATGAAAAAAGCGCCAGGTTTGTTCCCATGGATAGACGAAAGTATAGTGTCATATGCAATTCTCTGTTCAAAATTTAAGTTTTGAGCACAATGCTGATCATCTTCTGTTATTGGGATGTTTAGTTCGTCTGTCATTTCTTTTGAAGTAGATTGCTCATCACTCAAGTTGATAGATGTGTTAATAAGATTGTAGTCATTAATATTCTTCCCCATAGACTCAAGTGTGGAAGCAATTGATTGTAATACTTGGAATCTATTGGTAATTGCTGAAGATGTTGGTCTTCGATGGAAGTCTTCTGAAAGAGAAACCTCAAATTGTGTCCAAAGTTGTCTAGGATTGCTTGGATTGCAGTAGACAAGAATAGTAGCAAATAAACGGCGAAGTGCTGTGGGCATTCGCAAAGCTGAAGCTTCAGTTAAGCAATCTATTGTGTCAGTATCACTATGCAATAGTTCATGCATAAGTGCTGCTTCACGAAATGAGGAAGCCAAAACACCATTCACTGTCATTAGATCTTGGAAAGAAGTAGAACCTTTTATGTGATTAAGGAGCAATCTCAAGTAATATCTATCACCTTCAGATGGGTCAGCAGCTGTAACTCTTCCAATTGCTTTTCCTTGTTTCCGATGGGTCCACATTCGATCTTGTTTGCTCCAAACATAGTGCTGAGGGAATTCTTTATAAAGATACTTGTGTGCATCAACATCAAATTGATTTGTTTTAAAGAATTCAGTGAGCATTGTTTTGGATAAGAACTTGTTCCGAGCTATGGAGTCAAGAGAGTCTGAGTCTTTAAAAGGAATAGAGTGTTTTCCTTCAAGATGTAACTGTAGAGTAACAACATTTGGACTGATCTCATTCATGACAAATTGATATATTCTCCACATAGCTTCAGGAGGGCTTACCCATCTAGCTAATTGATAATCTGCAATTTCATCAATCTCATTCATCTCCTGGTCTTGATGAAGTTGGAATCTAATCCTGTCATGACCTTTGTAGATGTACTTATAGATGTACTTAACTGCTGTAATTGTTGAACAAATCTCAACATTGATGTGGCAATCATATTTGGCTAGAAGATATGCATTGTATGGAATAACCCAATGATTATCTAAAAAACTTCCCCTGACCATCACAGTGTCTTTGTTATCAGATCTCTGATAAATGGGGTAAGAATTTTTACCTTGAGTTGTTTTCTCACAAAAATTCTTTGGATAATGGTGTTTGCATTTTCCTTTTTGCATGCATACATTATTAGGTTTCAATACACCACAAGGACCATGCATCATATGTTTAATAACTGCAGCTCGCAAATGAGAATTATCTTCTGGTGGTATTTCTGCAGATACATATTGATTATATTGTTCAGGAGATGTGATCTTTACGTGCTTTTCTAGGATTATGAGAAAATGCGCATGCGGAAGACCTCTTTTTTGGAATTCAATGACATATGTGTAACCTACAACTGGACCAAAAATATTCTTCTTGAAAAGATCATCTTTGAGTTCTTCTAATTTAGCTCTGAACACACGAGCAACTAAATCTGGTCGATTTTGAGCTTCTTCTCCTCTTAGTAAATTTTGTTTTATCTCTGGCCAAGCAGGATTACATGTCATTGTGATGAACAAATCTAGTTTTCCAAGTTTTTGGACTAAAGCCATTGCTTTGGTAAATCTACTTCACATATCTCTTGGGCTTCCAATAAATGTAGCAGGTAAAATTATTTTGCGCCAAATTCCTCGACCATGTGTCTCCCCTGCAGCGATGCTATCAACAATACCTTGATAGAGTTCTGCTCGAATATTTTCTTGGTGATCACGAAGGTAATCTAAACGAGAAGTCTCTATTTTGATATATATATCAACAACATATTGTTGAAGCAAACGGCCGCTACGTAGCAATATCGAGTTCTCATGTTCTCTTATCTGTAGCTTATAGCAATAGTATTCTCGAGCAGAGACATTAACTCTCTTTTTTGGTAGATTTTGTATAGCTGTTAAAGAATGAGAATACTTAATTAAGAATTATTAAATAAGAATTGATTTTGTTAAGAGAAAGTGAGATATTTGGTGCACAATGTTACCTTCAGATTCTGTAGTCAAGAGATTTTGTACAGAACTCATATTAAGTGCATCCATTGAATGCTCACCAGGACAAAAAGAATTTCTGTGAGCTGGATTTATTCTTTTGATATCATTGTGCCAACCACTCTCACCGAATGGAAACAAGAGTGGATATTGAAGAGAATCATAACAGCCATAAAAATAATTGATCTTATGCTTTTGCTGATGTCGACCGTAAACAAAAATTTCACGAGAATAAGAAGATTCATTACTCTCAACCCATATAGCAGCAACTTGAGATGTGGTAGGAGCATTGTATACTCGTTGATCAGTGGCAGGAGTAGCATTGATTAAAATTTGGTAGTCTTCCAAATTAGGAATATTTGATAAGCTTCGAAAGAATGTGCAGTATGGATTTGTTTGGAGGAGATTCATAAGTATTTGAATAATCGGGGATCTCACTCTATTAGAGCGATTTACTCTATTTTGAAGCTCATGTTCAGTATCAAAAAAATAAAGCTGTAAATAAGCTGGTGAGCCATCAACTGGTAATAAACTATTAATATAATGATACATCTGTCCCTGAACCCTAAAAGTGTAGATGCCATTATTTCTCCTGCATAAATCTCTGTCAAAATGTACTCCAAGAGATGTGAATGCAAATAGATCATTGTATGTTTGAACATAAGTTCTAAAAGAAATTGCGTCATCTGAATTACTATCAAATAGTTGCATCAATGCTTTAAGTGGTTGTGGTGAACTCAACTTAATTTTGCCTGCACAGCAACAAAATCCTTTCGGTTCTCTGTGGAAGCGTTTAGCAAGGCAAAATAAACATCGTTCAGCATGAGGTAATAATGATGCTTGAGTTGGGATTGACATTGTTTGACAAGGAAGTGCAACAGAGAATCTTTTTTGTAGATTACTTGATTGAATATCTCTTTGCACATCATTCCTTGAAGTTGAAGCTGTACAACAATTATTTGAAGAAACCAAGTAGAGTTAATTTTAAAGTTCTTGATTTAAACGCTATAAACAATTGAGGTAAAATTGTAAGTTTAGAGATGGGACTTTTTGATCTACCTTCATTTTGGACTTCGATCGATTGATTTATAAGAATTGAATTTCTTGCTGTACTATTAAGGATTTTGGAACATGTCGAAGTTGTAGATTTGTTTCTCTTATCTCCGTGGCCTAAAACTTGTGAAATACGAAATGAATATAAGGTTTACACAAAATAATACAAGAAGAGTATATATTTAAGAATTTTGCATTGATCGAGAATAGAGTTGGAACTTTAGTAGAAGTGTGTTGGATAAGAAACCTTAAAATTCAGCATTCATTTGTTGACTGCCAAGAATTCGTTTTCTTTTATGAGAAGTTGCTGCAATCAATTGTGCAGTCATAGAATTGGAATTTGAGTCTGGAATAGGTAGAAGGAAAAAAAGGAGAAAATTGTTACAAAATAAGAGATAAATGGATATAAAAAAAATCGTAAAAAATGGGAAGGAAGAGATTTATGTTGATATAGATGCCTGGAACATTAGTCTTTGTTTTTTGAGCATAGATTTCTCTTCTGTGATGTAACTTTTCTTCTCGCTTCTTGGATTCTACAAAGAAGAAGTCCTATGATGTGAGACTATGAAATTGAATTATATAGAGAATAAATTGTGTAGTAGATAAATTGTGTTTCATATAATAAATTGAGTGTAGTAAGTAATATTTATAATTACTAACTTAATTTTTGTTGAGTACTAATAAGGGTAGTGCAATATTTAGAGAGACAATAGGTAAGTTATTTGTTACCAGATATTTGTTTTGAAGATCGATCATTTGGGAGGTTTTGAAGAAAGTTCACTCTATCAGGAGATTTGGGCACATTGCTTAATTCAGAAATGATGGTTTTAGAGGAAGAACTACCACGAATTCTTTCAGCATTCTTCAAACTCCTTTTTTCAGCATATAACTCTCTCCTACGAGCTAACTTTTGCTCTCGCTTCTCTTGTTCTACAAAGAAGTTTTATAATTTTACGATGACGAATTCGTGTAAAAAGATATCTGGCTAAATGATGTCTCACCAGATTTTGTAGAATTATTCTTCGAGCACTGAACCTTTGGATTTCTTGTGGTTTCTATTCTTCTTTGTTTTTGTTGTGTTTCTCTTTGTGCACGGTCTACAAAGTAGTGTATCAGATGTTATATAGGAAATATGATTTCCAACATAGATTTGTAGTCAGCTGACATATTTTGTTGAGTAATAAGCATTGCAAACAAGTTTGAAATACTGAATAACTTGAATTACTTCTCACTAGAAATTTGATGCGAAGACGGAGCAGTTGATTGATTATTAGAAACACCCAATGTGATTGAAGAGTTATTTATGGTAGATATTTGTTCAAGATTATTTCCAAATGAATGACTATGATGAAGTTGATCAGAGTCATTCTCAAAGACAGCTGTGTAAGAAAGAGAAAGTAATAAAGAAAAAGAATCTAAAATTGTGATATAAGATATTGGAAAGACGAGAAATGATTGAAATGAAAGAGAAGAATCTACCTCTTTTTCTTCTACGTTCAATTACAATGTGAGTATCCATTACTACGAATTTGTAATGGTCAGGTAGTTGCTGTATTGAATAAATTATAGTAGAAACGCACCTGAATTGTGCTAGAGAAGATAAGTTAATTGAAAGTAAATAATTATAGGTGTTGACGATATCCAAAAACAATTGCTATTTAGAATATTTGTTGTCTAAAAGACAACAAGTGAACTTAATTGTTGCAAAGACATAAGAAAAGTTCATTCTCAAAGGAATTCAAAGAAAAATTGTCAAATAGAGAGAAAACTTTGTTTATGAATAGTTATTTTTTGTATTGAAGAAATAATAGTGATTACAAAATATAATTATGTGTAGTTATGACAAAATATAATTATATCTAGTGATACATAGCAATAGAAATAATGAAGTTTCTTGACTCAAAGGATGTATCTAATTTTTTTAGCAAATTGCTGAGGAATATATATCATAATTCTTGAAAGGCATAAATATTGGTAATATAAATGACGAGACGTCTGACGGAAAGGAAATTGAAGTGACATTGGATAGATTTCTAGGAGAAAAATAGTAGGCAAATTGGTGACGGGATTCTTGACATGAAGATGCGTTATACTATAAATCTATTAAATTAATATGAATACTATATATTTTTTATTCTATTTACATGAAATTTAGATATTTATTCATTTAGCTCAAATAGGGGCCTCAGAATGAGCACGAATTTCGGTAAAAAAATTATTATGTTTAAGAATTAACGCAAGAACAATTGAACGGTAAGTAGTCTTAAACCTAAACAAAATAATAAGTATGAAAAAATATGTTAACAGCAGCAATTGCAAAATTAGCATCCTATATTAAAAAGTACCAAATGAGAGATGAAATTACTAATAAAAAAAAAAAAAGTCAAATAAAGAACATGAATGTTTAAAATTTGCTTAGAAAATAATAATGCAAAGTTGTAGAAAATTGAAGAAGTAGAAGATTAAAGCGGAAAAACATACAATTATGACATTAGTAAAAAGCAACTACATAACAATTTACTGCAGAAGAAGGCAAAGATAGGAATGTCTAAAAATATTGCATTTATTTTTTTCGAAACAAAAACATGGAGAAAAAATCTCTTTTAATGCATAGTTGATATCTAACATTAACATGAATGTGTTAGTCATACAATGTGTATATATATATATATATATATATATATGCAAACAAAGGGCAAGAAAAACAAGTTAGAATATAGAATTAGATCCCAAATATTTAACAACTAAAACTATAGCGTAAAAACAACAAACCTTGAGATGAAAACCCAATTTGATAAATTACTGCACAAAAACTTGCACAATTGAATTCTATAAACAAAGAATCAATTTTTTTGAAGGATAAAAAAAGTAACAATAATAAGCATTAAAAAACCAAAAGTTAGAGCTCATATAATTGTAGGTCGCACAAAATTTAACAAGTACAAGACAATAAGCAAAAGAATAGAATTATGACGTGCAGGAAAAAGATATATATATATATATGTGTGTGTGTGTGTGTGCGTGTATGTGTGTATCTACATGTACAAGTAAAGGCAACAAGAACAAATTAGAGTATGGAATTAGATCTGTAAAGATGTAATATCTAAAACTCCAATTAAAAAAAAGCTAACCTCAAGACAAAGACACAAACTGATTCTTTGTTGCGCAAAATGTTGCAGAATTCAAGTCTATAAGAAAATAACAAACATTGATTATATAAGAAATACTCAATTATATAAGAATAAAAAAAGATTTTCTTATTCCAAAGAATCAAGATGGTAATGATAATAATTGAGCAAACACTAATAAAGCAAAACTTGCCTTGGAAATCAACATCAAAGAGAAGAAAGAGAACAAAGGCAGCATAAGACAATACTATGCAGGGAAGCAATGGCAACACTGGAACAAAAAGAAAAATCAAAATTAGTAAAAAGAATGAGCTAATATCTATAACACATCTTAAGAACGTTATGATAAAGTACGGAGAAAATAGATTTAATATTTTTTCCTTACAAAGGGTAGTGGTCCTATCCCATTCAAGAATTACATATTTCTAAATCGTTGCCTATAATCTTAAACAAATAGTTGTACAAAAATTTTGCCAGCACCTCCCCTTAGTTCTCCAGATATATAGCTAAGAGAATAGGTCGTCGGACCTATAAAATTCTCTCTTAACTCATACCCAGAGAACATTAAGGAAATGAGTAAAAATATTTGTACAAATATAATGTTCATGTATAAGGAACGATTCAGAAATATGTATTCTTAAACTGTCTAAATGGACATTTCAAGAATAAATACATGTCAAAATACAAATTAAAAATTTACCAATCTACAGCCAATGCAGGAGGAAAATACATAACCTCCAAACATAATCTGCAGATTGAAAAATAATAATAAGTATTTTGTATCCATGCATCTATTCTTAAACGGGTAATCTAGGTTTTTATTACCATGTATATTAATACCAATATTAACAAAATATAGCAGAAATAACTTTTGTTGCATTTCAGCTTAGAAATAAAACAGAAGAAACAAAACACGAAAATAATAAAGAAAACCTAGCATAAGTAACTGTGGTTTGATCTTAGTTTAAAAGTAAAATTGAAGACACAAAACACGAGCAGAACAATATTTAATCAGAGTCTGAAATCAAAAATAAAACCACAAATATCTACCCCAAAACCTGGTTATCTAGGACTCGTGACAAAATTTTATTATTATTATTATTATATTGTTTGAAATTTTTTTAATTATTACTTCACTGAATATGAAACACAACTAAAACAAAGATAAAAATTAATTATTCAAAAGCGGCCCTGGTTCTAGGTCTCAAGCGATGTGAATATTTTTTGTACTTTTCTTTGTTGCCAAATTAGCTCTAACTTCAAATTCCAACCCTCCCATGTATTTTTTTCATATGAACAACTTGTATAATTCTACAATTGTGTGATCCAAATAACAAATAACAAATGAGCTAGACCATTCATAAGATTGCAATTGTTGAATTCACCATATGTATTGACTCAACATATAAATTATAGTATTATACAAAAAGTTCCAAGATATAAGAGACTCATGGACCTAGAACACATTCTACTAAATTGAATTTATTACAATTGACATTATACATAGACAATGGTGACTGTTGAAGATCAATTGAAATTATGAGGCAGAGCGATGAACTGTGGTATAGTGTTATGTCATGTCATTCATTCAATCTCTCTAAGGCTTTTAATCAACGAATATATTTAGTCTTCCTTATTTTCTAACATTTTATGAAAGCCTCACCAATTCTAAGACAGTATTTATCAATTTTTTTTCTTTTTGCTAGACTGTTTTCCAATTTAGAAGCTCTTAATGCAGAAATGAAAGCAATAGCATGGGTCTTTTTCCCTCTAATCTTTTGATCATACGATCCTATTTAAATCCAAAGTCTAGCGGTACATGAGTTGTTCCAACTTGATCTAAAGAGCGAACTTATAACTGTTTGCAAATTGCAAATATACAATAAAGCATCTAGATTGATAATTGTCATTGCTTAAAATATAATAAATTAAAGGTTTCAAAGCCTCAAAATCAACTAAATTTTACTATCCTCCATGAATTTTAAACCATTTTCTCACCTATCCTCCATTAGGTTGCCAACAAACAGGATCCAATCAAAAGAAACATTACCCAACTCAACTCACTGAAGCTCTAATCCGAACTATATGGGATCGGCTACATCAATTTTGTTTCACCATTTAGCTCTATCAAGGTTTGTATCTTCTATTAAAAACCTAGCACACATGTCCTTTCTCACCACTCCAACAACGTTGTTTTGAGCCTTCTTGTTGTCCATTTAAGGTCCTCAACTTGAATAAAGTTACCTATTTTGCAATTACAGCAGCCGTGTTTTTGAAAAATTGATAATAACAAAATAAAGAATTTAATTAATTCTATTCATCATAATCTGAACATCATACAAATAGAAAGACCATTTAGATTGACACGGCTTATTTCTTCTTAACTCAATATAAAACCAAGAGTTTTACCAAAAAAAAAAAAAAAAATTCATCTGAAATCAGTCCATAGTACATGAGAAATTCATTTCTTTCTAAACCCTCAAAAATTACGCTACAAAAAGCTAGAATCAGCTTATAGCTTTCATCAAGCCAAACCTTAGAGCTTTGTAAGCATTCTAAGCAACAGCAAGGGCGTAGCCACCTGGACGCTAGGGGTGGCAACCACCAACCCTCAAATTTTTCAAATTTTCATATATATATATATGTGTGTGTGTGTGCGCATATTTTCTCCTTTTCCTCTAATGGCGACCACTCCACTGAAAATAACAATCAATCAGTGGCTTTTAAGTCAAAAGAACAAAAGGGAAAAAAAAAAAAAAAGCTTTCTCACCTGATGTCAGCACACTACAGAACCCAATTACAATTCCAACACACAACCAATTCCCCCCACAAATTGGTTCTTTTCCCTTCCAATACCCAATACCCAATACCCAAGCCCCAACCCACCCCTCTCTCTTAGCTTCCTTGTGATTTGCTTTAATTGTTTATCATTATTTCTGTGCCTAATTATTTCAGAAACAGTGAAGGACATTCACATAAGATGACTGACAATAGGTTTAGCTAGTGCTTATTTTATTTTTATTTTTTTGCCTACTTCCCAAATTTATTCTCGTGAAAATTGGTTCTTTTCCCTTCCAATACCCAATACCCAATACCCAAGCCCCAACCCACCCCTCTCTCTTAGCTTCCTTGTGATTTGCTTTAATTGTTTATCATTATTTCTGTGCCTAATTATTTGAGAAATAGTGAAGGACATTCACATAAGATGACTGACAATAGGTTTAGCTAGTGCTTATTTTATTTTTATTTTTTTGCCTACTTCGCAAATTTATTCTCCTTTCACGATCTCAATTGAAATATATATGGTTTATAAAATATCAACATATTTTAAATTTTTGAAATTTTTTCTATCTCAAATAAATATATATATTTTTTTTTGAATAAAAGCGTGTTTTATTTTTTGAATTAAAATAAAATATTAACAACCAATCAAAATTCGCTCCTCCTAAACAAGATTCCTAGCTTCGCCCCTGAGCAACAGTCAACAATTTATCCCAAAAAAAAAAAGAAAACATGTGATCCAAAAAACAATTGCACAATATCTCGTTCATACTCAGAGAACAACAAAGGAATAAGAAAGGAATAAACCAAAATCATTGCAATTTCGCTCCTTCCTTGTTCTCTCGTAACATATCACTTTATCTATTCTTCCACAGGCAAACAAAAAAGGCAAAAATTATAATATATATATATATATATATATATATATATATATATATATATATATATATATATATATATATATATATAAGTCATCAAAAGAAGACGTGAAAATTTCAGATTCGTTCAACTAAAACAGAGGTATCTACCTGACATCCACTTAATGGACTCCTCTTGTTGACAATTTGTGATCCAGATAAACTCCTACCTGCAATAATATATATCTATATGAGTCATCAAAAGAAGACGTGAAAATTTCAGATTCGTTCAACTAAAACAGAGGTATCTACCTGACATCCACTTAACGGCCTCCTCTTGTTGACAATTTGTGATCGAGATAAACTCCTACCTGCAATAAGAATTAATTAAGGATGACCAAAAAAGATCTGATCAAAGCGACGAACAACACCATATTTTTCTCACCGTCAGTCAGATCGAAGGTTTTTGTCACCGTCGATTAAAGTGCGCTATCGTATCCTTGTTCGACAATCAGGAGATTGATCAAGCGATGAACAACAGCATATTTTTCTCACAGCCGCTCAGATTGAAGGTTTTTGTCACCGTGCATAAAAGTGTGCTATCCAACAGATTGATTTTTGGCCAGAACTACCATGCTTCACCGGTCGAGAATCCGTGGAGCATCAGAACATTCACTGCCGGTTGAAGAAGCCGCTATCTTTCTCCGACAATCAGGAACTTCAGAAAGCCCCAAAGAAGGCCATATTCAATCAGATCCAAGCACTTTTTTACAATCAGTATCAGCTGAATATCTCCAGACCGAAGCTCTATCAGTTTCACCTTCTAAATCTGAATCTCAAGCATCTGAAATCTTCTGAAAGGAAGAGCCAAAAACGAGAGAGGAAAAGGGGCAAAACCCATCTGCAGAATGACGTCACCGGCATGGAGCTCTTTGCAGAAGATGGGATGTGCGCCATGTGATTGTAGCAGGTCGGTGGAACAAAACATGACGCGAGCGAACGAAGCTCAGATTCAAAACGGCACTTAAAACGACGTCGTTTCACCCGTTGGCAGATGCGGTGTGAACGCACGCGCGACGGATCTGTGTGGGGGAAGGCATAAAAAATAGCAAGTCGTTTGGTGTAGAAGTGAGCGGTCGTTTTGGACGATTACAATGAAACGAAACCTTCTCTTTTAAAGGGTAATAGATGTAATAGCCTCCATTCTCAAATCCACTAGTTTCCATAAAGAAACATTTCAACATGGATATTTGTTGCCTTCAACTCTAACTTTTCCAGTCATGTGGTCAACATAGCAGACATGGTTCGATCAAAGATCATCAGCCAAAGTGCCACTGGTGCCTCCATGCGGACCTCACAAAATTTGTTGGTTCAATGGTTGTGGGCATTGCTGATGTTGACAAATGTGGTCTCTAGAGTCTAGACAGGAACCTGGGACACCCACCATTATGTAACCATTCTTCACGATTCACCACATTAAAGGTAAACTTAAAACGGTAAAGGGGAAAACAAAAAGTCCTAATTATTTCCTACTTACTTGAGTCATTTCAGAGCATTTGCAGAGAAGCTCTCCAAACTTCCTTATATATAGTATCCAAATTCAGCCAATATATATCTATATATATATATATATATATATATATATATATATATATATACACATATATATATACATACAACAAGGGTAGTTGCTTAAGTTACGTTTCTCTAAACATTAATTACGTTACTTCATCAGCTTGTTCAATTTTAAACAGAAGTGCCAACATGTGGTATGCATTGAATATTGAAATCTGCTAAGAAAAGACATAAGTAAGACAAATAAGAGCATGAAGTACATAAAAATTTAAATTTAATAAAACAGAGATCATGTGCACAGTCATAGAAGAACTACAACATAATAAAAGCAATTCTTTGTACCATTAATTATTCATCAATTTATAGTAAAATTTATAAGAGTAGATTACACTTTGACCCCTTGAAATATAGAGGTAAAAACCCTTCACTACCCTAATCTTTCAATTGCATCAATGTGGCCCCTGAACTATTTATTAATTTCAATGTGATCCATCAGCCAATTTACCATTAACAGAATGATGACAAAAAAATTGCCCATTTAATTTTACATTAAAAAAATCCAAAAGGGCAACTCTTGATGAGGTGAACCTCCACCACCAAGTTTCCACTCTTTTTAAGATTTCCTCAAACACTTTGTCCACAATCCACAAACAGTTAAGACCCTCCTGTTTGAACCCCCACCCCTCCCTCTCTCACCGACCATTTCCAATCTATTCATGATGTTCTTCTTCTTTCTCCCTTGTGTAGTTTACTATCATATATATTGGTTTGGCTGACACCAACAAGATCTTCATTTGCCTATTGGACAGTGGTACTAGAGAGTTATGGTGATCGGTGGATGGTTACGTTCATCTAATTGAAGGGTTTAGCAATGAGTGGTACATCTTCTTTCGCTTGACCCACAATGACATCTTTAACACTGCCAGTGTTGCCTATTGGACAGTGGACACTAGAATATTTGTATCAACCCTCAATATAATTATACTTTAGATGGTGATCCACTTGAAGACTATGAAACCTTTGTTGGGAATTTGTCTTCTCAAAGTGCTGAATCTAGAGGTTGTTGGCCAAGGCACCGTAGTTAACGTGATAGTATATGCATCTGTGAAGAGTTTGGACGAGGAGAACAGAGATGGGAAGATGAGATGGCATAGGGGATGATACCATCTAAAGGGTAAAATGGGTATTAAACTAAGTTAAACCAGTCATGTGACGGTCACATGTCACATGTCACTTTCTATTACTTTTTCTAACAGCACACTAACAGATGGGGTACATTGCTTCAAATCAATAGTTTAAGGGCCACATTGATGCAATTGAAAGTTAAGGGTAGTATATTGTTTTGGCCCTATAATTGAAGGGGGCAAAGTGTAAATTACCCAATTTATAAATTCAAAATATAAACATTCTTGGAATTATATGAAGTTTATCATCATGGACACATCCATAACAACAATGAGACACTACTTGACATCTGTAAGACTAATCAAAATGCCATAAAAAAATTTAAATAATTTTTTAGAAACCATAAGCAACCATCCCCCAGAATCACTATATTATAGCATGAGCAAGCAACACATGTTGTGAAATTTGATCCATATAGAATTAACAACAGCTTAAAACTATCAGCAGATAACAATATGATAAAATTTCAAAGAAAATTAAGCAATACATTATTATGTGGTGTAAAGAATTAAACTCACAAAACATTCATCAGTCTATACGGTACAAATGCAGTTACCAAAAATCCAACCTAACAATTTTTATATAGACATTCGCATAATGATATTTTATACTAAGACAATCAATCACAAATAAGTTACAACCAAGCAATGAAGCAAACAATAATTAGTTATAAATACTTAAAATGGATTCTCTATAATAACCAGATTCACGAGAATAATTGTGCAAAAAAAAAAAAAGAAAAAACAAGAAAACAATAGAAGAAATGATCTAATTGCTGTTTTAGACAGAATTGCACAAAACTAAAAGCAAAAAGTTCAAAAATAATAACCATTTTCTTAATACGGCCACTCTAAATGGGCCAAACTTCATGGGAATAACGAAGGTGAGTATTGGCATCTTCAAGCTCAACTTGGTTAGCTCAAGCTGAACTTGAGCCATATCCAAGCTCAACTAGTTATCTTCACGGTTGGCTCATGTTGTTTTTGACTCGATCTAACTTGTGAGCCTAACAAACCTTGTTTAGTATCCCAATCTAACATTCATTTCTGTGTCAATTCCATGTTCTAGAAACCATACTCAATTCTATTTCATATGTCGCTTTATCTAGTTCAAGCTTTATAAGATCATATAAAGTACATAGTGCCTACCTCAATCGCTTGTGAACCCAATTGAGCTAACC
The DNA here is from genome assembly GCA_039720395.1 of Liquidambar formosana. NCBI lineage: Eukaryota > Viridiplantae > Streptophyta > Magnoliopsida > Saxifragales > Altingiaceae > Liquidambar > Liquidambar formosana. Next base: position 12,428,785 of record CM077830.1, read on the forward strand.
ATTGTGTTGGCCAAGCTTGGCATGTTAAGCAACCGAGCTTCAAACTTGAGGTTGAGCTTGAGTTTGGTTTGTATAAATAAAAATCAATCTTGAACAATTTAATAAACAAACCAAGCCCATATTGTTCACAAGCAGCTGAATCTGTTTTTCACACCCCTACATTCTCATACTCTTTTGTTCAACTCTAAACAAGGTAGAACCCTTTGTTTCCAACGATAACCATAACTTATAGCCTCTTTGTCCCATAGAAATTGGATGGTTCATTCATACTTTACATAGCATTGAAGGAACAAATCCATCACCCCTAATGAAGCTACCATAATTGCTGGAAGAGCATCTGTTTTGGGAGTTCAGTAAATGCAACTATTCTCTTTTGGTCATTGGTGATTAGGGTTACCATTTTCTCAAATTTCCCCAATTAGAATGAGGGATCGATTCAGAAAATTATGTAGAAAACATCTTAAAACAACTCAATTCAACAGAACATCCAAAAAGGCCTTTATGGGTAAATCCAAATCAAGTCTACTATTATAATACACGTGCGCACATCAAATCCAGGTAAATACATTATATTATTCTTAAACAAACCTAATCAAAGCCTAGGAGAAATACCAATCTTAGAGAGAAAAAATAAATAAATAAATAAATAAAAATTTTGAAACTTAGATGTCACGTTTCTTAGAACACAAGAAACGAAAAAGCTCCACTCATCTTATTCTACTACAATTATTTGGGCCTAGTTGGGATTGAGTTTTCACATTTCAAAGAAACAAAAGCGAACGAGAAACAACAGGACTCATACTATGTTTTCCTATCATTTTCCTCCATTTTCTTAGAAAACAAACATAGGGCAAATGTCACCTAAACATTTACAACTCAAATGATTTTATCAAATAAATGTAACAAAAAAATGGTAAGAACAGAAACCAAAGAGCTTCGCACCTTTGCTCTAGACTTTAGAGAGAGAGAGAGAGCGAGGAAAAGAGAGGGGACAAGAGAGAAATGGTTATAGGGTTTTGAAGAATTTATAGCACAAGGAGACCAACTAGCTACTCCCACTACTAGTAAATCTCGTTTCAGGATTACGGGGATCACAATTCACATCTACACTGATTCATCTTAACCGTTCATTCCTCATCAATTAGAGGTGTTTGACCAATTATTTATGATTTAAGTAAGGTGAGGACTCATATCCACACAAATAATAATAATAATTGTGAAACATCAAATTGATGACTGTTAGAGACCACACCCAAAGCTTGTAAATAGTTGACTAATAGTGGCTAATGGAGTGGCTGATGTTATGGCAAAATGGGTTTTTCGAGTTTCTTGGATACCTCTCCTCTTCCTAACCCAGTTATGGAAGTCTGTCGCTTTGACCATGGTAGCTGGGTTTAGATTTTTTTCTTCTTTTTTTATTGTTTTTTTTCTTGTCAGTTGATTTGTTTTTGCTTTGCTTTCTTATTTGTTCTCTTGGTCTTTGTAGCCCAAAAAAAAAAAAAAAAAAAAGAAGAAAGTTGACTAATATCCAGCCTCCTCTCTTCCTAACCCAGTTATAGAAGTCTGTCGTTTTGACCATTGTAGTTGGGTCTAATTTTTTTTTCTTCTTTTTTTATTGTTTTTTTTCTTGTCAATTGGTTTGTTTTTGCTTTGCTTTCTTGTTTGTTCTCTTGGTCTTTGTAGCACCCAAAAAAAAAAAAAAGTTGACTAATATCCTGCAAAATAAAAATTGAACTCATGTTTGACTAATTATCAAACAAAAATTGATGTTGGAGTCCACAAATCCAACACCTTACACCAAATGAGAGTAATTAGGATGTGTTGTGATATGTGCGTGTGATTATCACGCACAACTTCACACCATTCTATTTGTGTGGAGCGATCCAAGACGATAGAGTGCGGGACATCCAATGGACTGAATAACACGCATGTGACCATTCAATCTACATGGACCTAATCAAGAAAACGTGCGTGTTTGCCATGCATGGTTTGAAGTTGTGCGATCTCGTCCAACATAGTCCGTTAATAGATCATTTTTGCATTTATGTATACAACTGGTAACCTCATTTTTGCAATGTGTGTAATAGATCTAGTTAATCTAACCGACTGATATGAATAAATTTAGTTTAGTATAGACTTAGGATACTCTATGAACTAACTGGTTCATTCTACAAACAAAAATTGAAAATCGACTTAATCAATTTATTTGATGTTTTATTCTCTTACCTTACTATTCTTATAATTTTTTTCCTTCGATTTTCTTACATTAAGTTTAAGTGATTAACGCCAATCTTCTACTTATTTGCTTTTCTATTCTCTTACATTATTTATTTATTTTTCCCTTCAATTTTCTTACCTTATTTAATTAAGGCTAAATGATCCATTTTATAAGATATTCTAGAACGATGTGACACATGAAAAGTTTTGTGAGAGGGAATACTTAAGAGATGTGTCAGGTGAATTTTTTTTTTTTTTTTTGGGTACATTGGGAGGAGTTTAAACCCTTAACCTATTATACTCTTACACTTTTCTCCAATCTTGTTCAACATTAGGTTAGTTCCAGTGGTTTATGTGATTCATTTTCTTTTATATAAATAATAAAGTAACGTTCGGGGTAACCACATGGTACAATTTTGTGCAGCCACGTGGCGATAGCTTATTTGATTTCTAAATTATTTTCATTTTAAAATAATTGTATATTTTATTTATTTATTATTATTATAAAATATCTAGGTTTTATAAAGGATCAATAGTTCAAATCAACAAGAAATTGATCCCTAATACATTTGGGAACATCTTCAATCCTAGACGCATAAATCCTCGATGACCCTAACATGTCTTGCAAGGCCATGTGTTACCATATTGCCGTCATGCCGAATATGAGAAAAAGACACCACATTAAAAAATTGGGCTGCATCAAATAAGATGTCCTCAATGATAAGCCCCAACGGAGTCAACAATTCCTCAGCGGCATTAAGAGCATTAACCACCTCCAGATTATCGCCTTCCACTTCCACGGATTGTAGCCCCAAATCATGCGCCAATCCCAAAGCAAAGCGAAATGCCATAGCCTCCACCATTGTTGCCGTAAAAGTGCCAAATTAAAGTAATAAAGTTTATAAATTAATAAAAACTTTATTACTTTAATTGACTTTTGTTAGAACTTATATTTTTATTAGAATTTTCTCTAACAAATTTATAAACTTTTTATTTATTATTTATTTTCTACTATTTAAAAGCATAATATTTAACCCACGAGGGTAGCTCAGATGGTGAAAGACGGCATTTCAAGAATTGTAGGTCTCGAGTTCGAGTTTTCACTCCTTTACTATTAGATGTACAAGTTTGTGAGTAGTTTATGCATCACGAGAGAATTAGTATGAGCTAATAACTTAGAATACCTCTCATTTGGCATTAAGAAGAAAAAAGACAAAAAGAAAAAAAGAAAAGCATAATCTTTCTATTAAATATTTTCAATTAAATATTTTATCCTCTACATTTGCATGAATCTCAACTTATAATATTATCTGTACTACCTATACAAAGATGAATGTGAGAAAAACTTTTGATTGACTAATATACCCTTATTTCAATTTTTAAATACACAACTACCCTTCTACATATATAGGAAATATAGCAATATAAAACACATACCTTAATAACAATTCTAAGGAAACTATACAACTACCCTTCTACATATATAAGGAATATAGCAATATAAAACACATACCTTAATAAGAATTCTAAGGAAACTATAATTCGTATAATAATTAAATAAAACCAAACCTAGATAGGAAATCTAAGGAAACGGAAACTATAATTCGTATATCTATACTACCTATAAAAGTCTGTATCTTAAAAAAAAGGACGATATTACCATTATTCATTAATTAAAATATCTAGATTATTCCTAATTCTTTGCTATACATGTTTATAAAAAATTCTTTGGAAAACACGTTAGCATACATTTAGAGACCTACTAATAATATACAACCAATCAACCATATGTCTCCCTTCTCCCGTCTACCCATATGATTCTTCTCCTCTTTTCTCCTTTTATACATTTAGTCTTAATTTACATTCTCCGCATATTATCCAGTGGATCTCACAAATAATCAATAATGGTGATTCTTGGCATCTCCCCCTCCCTCTTCTTTGTAGGCAACATTCAAAACTATGAGCAAGTTTTGAGAACTACCCTTATTTTTTGTGGCTGTCTTTTATAGTATTTATTATTTATTATATAGGAGTTTTTCTTTTCTATTTCTTGACTTTGTATTGGGTGGGCTTAGGCATAGATAGTTAGTATTCAAAATTTTAGAATTAAATACCAGCATGTTTAGTTTTATAATGCTTATTGAGTAACTGTCAACTGGTGCATCAGCTTGACATTAATTCTTTTCTCTTCTCTCTTATAAATTGAGTATTTAATCTTTCTCTTTTTCTCTCTTTACAGACTCAAAAACCTGTCATAAAAAGGTGCCAATTTTTTTTCTTTTCTAGATTCTTCATTTTGATATGCTCAATATGTCTGTAATATAATCTTGGAGATTAAAACTCCTTTCATAAGAAATTAATTTGCTTTATTTTTTGTACGTTATATTTTTTATATTTTATATAATATTTTAGGTATTTTTTTTAGTGATTTGTTGAACAAAATATGTTTGTAAGAAATTGTCATTGTCATGGTTATAAGTTATTGTTCCCTATAAATTTCACTATTTTTTTTTTATATATCATTTATAAGATCAATTATAGTCAGTAATTTTGTTTCTTAAAATCTGTTATAGCATACCAGTTGTATAGTGGTTTTTTATCTTCCAAATCAATAAATTGTGAGTGCATCTTGATTTTTATTATTCTCTTAATTCAGTGATCATGGGCGTGCTTAAAATTGGATGATAAAAGGTGCACACAAATTTTAATTTGGTGGCTGGTTATTTATTTATTTATTATTTTCTCCATATTCTTAAAAAACTTCATTGTCTTAACAAAAGTTCTTCAAGTCTTTGTGTTATATCTTATAATATATATAGGCACATGTAACGTTATGCAAGTTTATTAATCTCCTTATAGTTGTATAGCCGTCTTTCAACCCTCTTTCTTTCTTTTTATTTTTTTATTTTTTAAGTTCATCTGGATGTTAGTTTCAATATTGCATCTCGATCTTATTGGAATAAGAAACAAGTAAAATTAAAATAAATATTATTCCACCCAAACAGGAAAAGAAAAAAAAAATTGTTACGTAAGTGAAAAGAATCACAATTTACAAATTTGAGTTATAGTGGGAGAAGGATAAAAGGCAATGTATGGAAACCAAAATTTGAAGAATTCTATTTAGAAGAAAAAATTATTACATGATTGTAAAAAGTTTGGTAGTTATATGAATTAGAGTTGTACTAGAAGATGAACAATGAGTGAGTATAGAAATTTAAATTTGATTTAAAAATTGTTTTTTACAACGCAAATATTGTCACGTGCAACACAGTGTGTATCAACTAGTATACCATAAAGGTCCTGACTGTTGGCACTTTTTACGGACTCCATTCTCACTCTTTGAAAAGGAAGCAGTTGGGTTTAGAATCTCAATCAAGATTGGGATCTATGTTGTGGGGAGAAGGATGAGATTGTATACTAATTTTATATGTACCAACAAAGAAAATAAAATAATAATAAAATGAAGGTCGTTTGGACTTCATGTGAATTCAAAAAGAGCCATAAAAAGATGAAAAGTATATAATAGGTCGCATTCCTTATGTAGATTAAGTTATGCGAGGACTTACAAAATTTAAAATTTTATTTTTAAACCAACGGCCAAAATTTTAAATATAAATAACCCACATTTTAAATTCGATTATTTTGACCGTTGAATGAAAAGTAAAAGCTTGAGATCAAAAATCCTTTTGTAACATACATAAGATCAGGATTCAGGATTGTATAAAAAATGCTATTAAGAAAAGGTTCAAATTTTACCCCAAAATTTCTTACTGAATTGATGAAACATAATTATTTTGTTAATAATATATACATTGGTTGATGCATATGTGGCTATACTATCAAATGTCAACTAGCTATCATGATCAACTGAGCAAAACATATATCTATCTATCTATCTATCTATCTATATAGATATAGATATAGATATAGATATAGGCAAATGATCTTATCAATAAAACACTACAGGTATGTATATATTTTTGTGATCATCCACACAACATTGCATGCGTGCCATGAATTCCAATAATTAGGATAAGTTGAGAAGCTCACAAGATCCCACACTGTTGAGATGAGTTGGGATACCAACTCATCTTAAAATTTGGTGTGCATAGATTTTCATAGAGAAAGAGGTAGGGATTAGTGTTACAATTAGGCCATGTTTGTTTGGTTGGAATGGAATAGATGGAATTGAATCACAATCCAATTCATTCCAAACAATATGTTTGGATGAGGTAATTAAATGGGAATGGAATGAAACAGTAGTAGTGAATTGTAATGATATTCATTTTGAAATGTTAATTTCAATCTCATTTCATTCCAAACTATTTTGAGCATAAAATCAGATTCCATTATCACTCATTCCATTCTAACCAAACAAACATGGCCTTAGTTGGTGTGCATACATATAATACATATAATTTATTTGTGTGTCTGTCATGATATTTGCTAAATGAGTTACAATAAGAAAGGCTAAAAAGGAAAAAGAAAGAAAAGGAAAAAGAAAGAAAAAGAAAAAGAAGAAAAAAGAGAATAACAGAAAATTAAAAACCGCTGGGTGGCAAGGAAACCAACAATATTATTTCATAATGACCACTTGACAATCATAAAACCAAAGCAACATACAAATACCAACACATGTCTAGCCTAATTAGAAGCTGAATCTTCTTAATTTACTTTTATTTCGCGGGCAATCACTTCTCCCAACTTTGTAACGTTTTGATGTATTTGGCCCAGTGCCACAGCTGTTGTTACAAGTGCGGCAACTGGGACAACTACGGGTGCCAAAAACGGCACCATCGCCGTCACAACGGGTACCACAGTGTAACGTTTTTTTTTTTTTTTTTTTTTTTTTTTTTTTTTTGTTTGTAATATTTGACTTCAGAAAGCAAAAGAAAGACCCCCTTCTCTAAAAGTTTTCTTTTTTAAAAACATTTGACTCAAACTCTCAAAGTAAAAATGGCAAAAAAATAGCCCAGTCACCAGAACTAGAAGGTTCTCCCCATATGTGGCCCTGTCCAGTTGTCCCCCATTACCCCACGTCCCTATTCAGCTATTCTCATTTCTCACTATCCAGTTCCCAAGTTCCCATACGCCTATACGGTAATATTTCAAAAAATCACAGCCTGGACAACGGTGGAGTGGTGGTCTGGGGGACGACCGTCGATAATCTCCCATCCGGCACTTCACACTTGGCAGCAGTAGCACACACTCGACATTCAGTCACTCGACTCACTCACGCAGACGCAGCGACTCCAACAACTCGACAAGGAGAATTGGAGAAGTATGGTTTGCAAATTCTCAAATCTCAATCTCTCATCTCTCTTGCACTCTCAATCTTTCTACCATGATCACCAGTGGGCGAGGGCCAAAGCCAAAGTGCCAAACCCTTTTTCTAGGGTTTGATATGAAAAAAAAAAAAAAAAAAAAAAAAAAAAAAACACCCCTTTTTCTACTTTTCTATGGTTTAATGTGAAAAGAAAATTTCTTTTTCTAATTTTATAAGGTTTTTATTACTTTGATTCTCAATTTCTCATGTTCTTCCCATCTTCTGCAGAAGGCTGGGATAAAAATATAAAATCAATTTGGAATCTTCTTATTTTATTCTCATCTCCTTCTCATTCTTGATCTCTCTACCAAGAGTGCACAAGCTGACAAGCCTAAAGCTTTCTAAAATCTGAGAGGTACTAAAATCCCTTTAATTAATTTTTTAGTTGGTCTTGAATTCTTGGACAGTTTAGTTCAGGACTTGAATATTTGAATGTTGACTTATTGATTTGCCAGATTTTGGGAATTTATTGAGAGAACGCCGAATGCTAAGCATGCTCAAAGAATTCATTGGTTTATTAGCTTGGAGGAATTGTATCTGAAATGTCACAAGGTAATCAAAACCTTCAAACATATTTATTTACAGCACCATGACGTGTGATTTGAAATTTGGAGTGTGATGCTATGCTATAGGAATTGGATTTTTGGATATTTGAAATATTAAATTTGATTTTGAATTGTTGTGTTTATTTGTGCAATCAGATTTGATTATTTGAATATAGGGATTTAAATTTCAATTTGAAATAGGAATTTGAAGTATGCTAAATTAGGAATTTGGATTATATATTTATAATGTTATGTTGATTGTTGAAACAAAAATTGGGAGTAAGTGAGTAATGCCAATTTAGGAATTTGTACTTTTGTAGTATGCTATAAGTAATAAGTTTTGGACTTTTGATGTGAATACTTGAATGTTAATTTATGGATTTGTATTATAATATTTGAATATATGAATTTAATTTGAAACAACCAAAATAACGGGATATTTAAAGAGAAAGTTGCCTTCGGAGTTTCCAGTCCCACCCCCCCAACTCCCTCCAAAGAAAAACGATGAAGGCTCAAGTCGACTTTTGGAGTTTCCAAGCTCACCACCTCATGATCAGCCCCTTCTACAAAGAAATGATGAAAGCTCAAGTTCACCTTTGGAGTTTCTAGCCTCACCCCCTCAACCCCCTCTACAAAGGAATAATGAAAGCTCAAGTCATATAGAAATTAATGTGGTAGATCTTCCTGTAGATCCTGGGCTATGGACTCGTATTTGGGATTACCATCCTAATGTTCGAGACCAAGTTCGAAGAGCATACTTGCTAAAGGGTCCTTGTCAACCTCGTAACCATGCTTTTCCATATAGGAAATTGGGAGGAAAGGAGCGAACATTCAACCCTGATTAGTTTAGTGCACATGCTGATTAGGTTGGAGTATAGTATAGCAAAAGATGCTGCATTTTGCCTATGTTATCTTTTTAAACAAGAAATTGGAGACCAAGCAAGTGGTGACACCTTTGTTTGTGTGGGGTTTAGGAATTGGAAGAGGAAAGAAAAGCTTCAAGGTCATGTTGGAGGCGTTAGTAGTCATCACAGCCAATGTTGGAATCAATAGTCGAGATTTAATGAGCCAAGATCAACATATTGACACAGTTTTATTTAGGCAATCAAGTAAAGCTCAAAGGTGCTATCGGATCCGTTTGAATGCAGCAATTGATTGTGTTCGAATTGCTTTTACGACAAACATTTGCATTTCGTGGTCATGATGAACACGAGGAGTCTTTAAATCATGGAAACTTTCTTGAAGTTTTCTAGTTTCTTGTTGATCACAATGAGGATATCAAGGCTGTCTCATTGAAAAATGCTTCTGGAAATTGCAAGTTGACAGCACTTTGTATTCAAAAGGACATTGTAAAGGCCGCTGCAATTGAAACCACAAATGTTATAATTGATGATATTGGTGATGCTCTATTTTTTGTCTTAATTGATGAATCCAATGACGTATCAGCAAAGGAGCAAATGGTTGTTGCATTATGTTACGTAGACAAGAAAGGGAATGTGATTGAGCGTTTTTTAGGTATTGAACATGTGGCTAATACCAATGCTCTCACACTCAAGGCAACACTTGAAGCATTATTTTCTAGACATGGATTGAGTATGTTTAGGTTACGTGTCCAAGGTTATGATGGAGCTAGTAATATGAATGGGGAGTTAAACGGTCTTAAAACGCTTATTATGAAGGAGAATGAATGTACCTTTTATAGTCATTGTTTTGCTCAATAACTTCAGTTAGGCTCTTGTTGCTGTAGCAAAGAATAATGATCATATAGCCTCGCTCTTCATGTTGCTTGCTAATGTGGTGAATTTGGTTGGGGCCTCATGTAAACGTCATGATATGTTTCGGTTGAAACAATCTGCTGCAATTACAGAAGCTCTCTTGAATGATGAGCTTCAAAGTGGGCGAGGATTAAACCAAGAAACTAGTCTTAAAAGTGTTAGTGACACACGTTGGAGCTCACACTATAGTTGTTTGATTAATTTCATTTCTATGTTCTCTTCTGTGATTGATGTACTTAGGATAATAAGAGTGGATTGTTTAGCATCTGATAAGAGAGTTAAAGCAGGTCGTCTATTAAACTTGATGCAAGTCATTTGATTTTGTATTCAGTTTACATTTGATGAAAACTTTGTTGGGATTCACAAATGATTTGTGACAAGCATTGCGGAAGAAAGATCAAGATATTGTGAATGCCATTAACTTAGTTGATTTATCAAAGCAACGATTACAACAGATGAGGGGGAATGGGTGGGATTCTTTTCTTGATCAAGTTTCTTCTTTTTGTAGCAAATATGAGAATGTTGTTCCCAATATGGATGATAGGTTTCTAGCTCGAGGAAGGCCACGATGTAATTCTAAAGATATAACAAACTTGCATCACTACCGCATCGAGTTATTTTATGTTGTCATAGATATGCAACTTCAAGAGTTAAATAATCGTTTAATGAGGCGAATAGTGAGTTGCTTCTTTGTGTGGTTTGCTTGAGTCCAAATGATTTATTCTCTGTATTTGACAAGCAAAAATTGATTCACTTTGCCCAATTTGATCCAAAAAAATTGCTCTACAAAGGATATCATGGTACTTGAAGATCAACTTAAGATTTATATTTTGGACATGCGCACTAGAAAAGAATTTTTAGAATTGAAAGGAATTGGTGCTTTTGCTCGAAAAATGGTTGAGACAAAAAGACACGATACATATCTACTTGTTTACTTGCTAGTGACATTGGCATTGATTTTACTTGTTGCAACTGCCATGGTAGAGAACAGGGGTGGAGCCAGGAATTTTCTCCAAGGGGGGCACCTTTTAGTCGATTGTAAATTAATCGATTATAACATTTTACAAAGTTCTTAAACTCTAATTAACAATAACATCAATAAATCAAGAATACTTAAAGTAATAGCCACTTTCAAAAATTATGATATTTCATTGATAATATTTCTATTAAAAAAACTACCTTGACGGCTTTACAATTGTCTACTTTCTAATCAAAAAACCTAAGACCTTTGCAGCTTTACAATTTGTCTAATTTCTATTCAAAAAATCAAGACCTTTGTGTCTTTACAATTGTCCACATACTCCACTTTCTCTTCAAAAAAACCTAAGACCTTTGTGGCTTTGTGGCTTTACAATTGTTCGAGACGCTTCTTCATACTTTGAAAGCTTTGGACGATAGCTTCATTATCCACACTATTAACTATGTCTTTTTCAATACACACAAACTATCATTCATCCATTAATCTCCTATTTGGTTGCGTAATCGATTCTTTATAAATTTCATAGTAGAAAACGCTCTCTCTACTGTGGCAGTTGCAACAGGTAAAATCAATGCTAATGTCATTAGCAAGTAAACAAGTGGATATGTATCGTGTCTTTTTGTCTCAACCATTTTTTCGAGCAAGAGCAACAATTCCTTTCAATTCTAAAAATTCTTTTCTAATGCGCATATCCAAAATATAAATCTCAAGTTGATCTTCAAGTACCATGATATCCTTTATAGAGAAATTTTTTAGATAAAACTAGGCAAGGCGAATCAATTTTTGCTTGTCAAATGTAGAGAATAAATCATTTGGACTCAAGCAAGCCACACAAAGAAGGAACTCACTATTCGCCTGATTGAAACGATTATTTAACTCTTGAAGTTGCATATCTATAACAGCATAGAATAACTCGACACGGTAGTGATGCAAGTTTGTCATATCTTCAGAATTACGCCGTGGCCTTCCTCGAGCTAGAAACCTATCATCCATATTAGGAACAACAATCTCATATTTGCTACAAAAAGAAGAAACTTGATCAAGAAAAGAATTCCACCCATTCTCCCTCATCTGTTGCAATCGTTGCTTTGATAAATCAACTAAGTTAATGACATTCGCAATATCTTGATCTTTCTTTTGCAATGCTTATGACCAATCATTTGTGAATCCCAACAAAGTTTTCATCAAATGTAGACTGAATAAAAAATCAAATGATTGCATCAAGTCCAATAAATGACCTGCTTCAACTCCATTATCAGATGCTGAACAATCCATTCTTATTATCCCAAGTACATCAATCACAGAAGAGAACATAGAAATGAAATTAATCAAACAATTATAGTGTGAGCTCCAACGTGTGTCACTAACACTTTTAAGAGTAGTTTTTTGGTTTAATCCTCGCGCACTTTGAAACTCATCATTCAAGAGAGCTTCTGTAATTGCAGCAGATTGTTTCAACTGAAGCATATCATGACGTTTACATGAGGCCCCAACCAAATTCACTACATTAGCAAGCAACATGAAGAGCGAGGCTATATGATCATTATTTCTTGCTACAGCAACAAGAGCCAACTGAAGTTGGTGAGCAAAACAATAACTATAAAAGGTACATTCATTCTCCTTTATAATAAGTGTTTTAAGATCGTTGAACTCTCCATTCATATTACTAGCTCCATCATAACCTTGGCCACGTAACCTAGACATGCTCAATCTATGTCTAAAAAATAATGCTTCAAGTGTCGCTTGAGTGTGAGAGTATTGGTATTTGCCACATGTTCAATACCTAAAAAACGCTCAATCACATGCCCCTTCTTGTCTACGTAACGTAATGCAACAACCATTTGCTCTTTTGCTGATACGTCACTGGATTCATCAATTAATACAGAAAATAGAGCATCACCAATATCATCAATTATAACATTTGTGGTTTCAATCGCAGCGGCAGTTTACAATGTCCTTTTGAATACAAGGTTCTATCGACTTGCAATTTTCAGGAGCATTTTTCAATGAGACAGCCTTGATATCCTCATTGTGATCAGCAAGAAACTGGAAAACTTCAAGAAAGTTTCCATGATTTAAAGACTCCTCGTGTTCATCATGATCACGAAATGCAAGTGTTTGTCATAAAAGCAATTGAACACAATCAATTGCTGCATTCAAATGGATTCGATAGCACCTTCGAGCTTCACTTGATTGCCTAAATAAAACTGTGTCAATATGTTGATCTTGGCTCATTAAATCTCGACATTGATTCCAACATTGGCTGTGATGGACTACTAACACCTCCAACATGACCTTGAAGCTTTTCTTTCTTCTTCGAATTCCTAAACCCCACACAAACAAAGGTGTCACCACCTGCTTGGTCTCCAATTTCTTGTTTAAAAAGATAACAACATAGACAAAATGCAGCATCTTTTGCTATACTATACTCCTAACCAATCAGCATATGCACTAAACCAATTAGGGTTGAATCTTTATTCCTTTCCTCCCAATTTCCTATATGGAAAAGTATAGTCATGAGGTTGACAAGGACCCTTTAGCAAGTATGCTCTTCGAACTTGGTCTTGGATATTAGGATGGTAATCCCAAATACGAGTCCGTAGCCCAAGATTCGTAGGAAGATCTACCACATTGATTTCTATATGACTTGAGCTTTCATTATTCCTTTGTAGAAGGGGTTGAGGGGGTGAGGTTGGAAACTCCAAAGGTGGACTTGAGCTTTCATCATTTCTTTGTAGAGGGGGCTGATCATGAGGTGGTGAGGTTGGAAACTCCAAAGGTCGACTTGAGCCTTCATCGTTTTTCTTTGGAGGGGGTTGAGGGGGTGGGACTGGAAACTCGAAAGGCAACTTTCTCTTTAAATATCCCGTTATTTTGGCTGTTTCAAATTAAATTCATATATTCAAATATTATAGTACAAATCCATAAATTAACATTCAAGTATTCACATCAAAGGTCCAAAACTTATTACTTATAGCATACTGCAAAAGTACAAATTCCTAAATTGGCATTACTTGTTTACTCCCAATTTTTGTTTCAACAATCAACATAACATTATAAATATATAATCCAAATTCCTAATTTAGCATACTTCAAATTCCTATTTCAAATTGAAATTTAAATCCCTATATTCAAATAATCAAATCTGATTGCATAAATAAATACAACAATTCAAAATCAAATTCAATAATTCAAATATCCAAAAATCCAATACTTATAGCATAGCAGCACACTCCAAATTTCAAATCACACATCATGGTGCTGTAAATAAATACGTTTGAAGGTTTTGATTACCTTGTGACATTTCAGATACAATTCCTCCAAGCTAATAAACCAATGAATTCTTTGAGCATGCTTAGCATTCGGTGTTCTCTTAATAAATTCCCAAAATCTGGCAAATCAACAAGTCAACATTCAAATATTCAAGTCCTGAACTAAACTATCCAAGAATTCAAGACCAACTAAAAAATTAATTAAAGGGATTTTAGTACCTCTCAGATTTTAGAAAGCTTTAGGCTTGTCAGCTTGTGCACTCTTGGTAGAGAGATCAAGAATGAGAGGGAGCTGAGAATAAAATAAAGAGATTCCAAATTGATTTTATATTTATCCCAGCCTTCTGCAGAAGATGAGAAGAACATGAGAAATTGAGAATCAAAGTAATAAAAACCCTATAAAATTAGAAAAAGAAATTTTCTTTTCACATTAAACCATAGAAAAGTAAAAAAAGGGGTGTTTTTTTTTTTTTTTTTTCATATCAAACCCTAGAAAAGGGTTTGGCACTTTGTCTTTAGCCCTCGCCCACTGGCGATCATGGTAGAAAGATTGAGAGTGCGAGAGAGATGAGAGATTGAGATTTGAGAATTTGCAAACCATACTTCTCCAGTTCTCCTTGTCGAGTTGTTAGAGTTGCTACGTCTGCGTGAGTGAGTCGAGTGACTGAGTGTCGAGTGTGTGCTCCTGCTGCCAAGTGTGAAGTGCCGGATGGGAGATTGTCGATGGTCGTCCACTAGGACCACCACTCCACCGTTGTGCAGGCTGTGATTTTTTGAAATATTACCGTATGGGTGTATGGGAACTTGGGAACTGGAAAGTGAGAAACGAGATAGCTGAACAGGGACGTGGGGTAATGGGGGACAGTCGGATAGGGCCACATGTGGGGAGAACCTTCTAGTTCTAGTGACTGAGCTTTTTTTTTTTTCCTTTTTTACTTTGATAGTTTGAGTCAAATGTTTTTAAAAAAGGAAAACGTTTAGAGAAGGGGGTCTTTCTTTTGCTTTCTGAAGTCAAATATTACAAAAAAAAAAAAAAAAAAAAAAATTCCTGAGTCAGGAGAGTGACGTGCCCCTCAAGGCCCCCTACCTCTGGCCTTGAGAGAGAGCGTTTTCTGCTATGAAGATTGTAAAGAATTGATTACGCAATCAAATGGGAGATCAATGGATGAATGATAGTTTGATTGTGTATATTGAAAAAGACATATTTAACAGTGTGGATGATGAAGCTATCGTCCAACGCTTTCAAAGTATAAAGAAGCGTCGTGGACAATTGTAAAGCCACAAAGCCACAAAGGTCTTAGGTTTTTTGAAGAGAAAGTGGAGTATGTGGACAATTGTAAAAAACAAAGGTCTTGGTTTTTTGAATAGAAAGTAGACAAATTGTAAAGCTGCAAAGGTCTTAGGTTTTTTTATTAGAAAGTGGACAATTGTAAAGTCGTCAAGGTAGTTTTTTGAATAGAAATATTATCAATGAAATATTATAATTTTTGAAAGTGGCTATTACTTTAAGTATTCTTGATTTATTGATGTTATTGTTAATTAGAGTTTAAGAACTTTGTAAAATGTTATAATCGATTAATTTACAATCGACTAAAAGGTGCCCTGCTTGGAGAAAATTCCTGACTCCGCCCCTGAAAGTTAGCCGACTCCATGTTGTGGGGAATAAGGCTTTGTCAAATTGTCGACGTATTAAGCAATAATTTGGGGATCTAATGCCAACTTGATTTAAATTATTTAATTGGGATTGCTTTTGGAGATTAATTATCTAACATGTAGGTCCATATGTTTGTTAATCTCCATAAAGAAAATATGCCTCACGTCCATTGGTCGAGCTAGAGTAGAAACTTTACTTTAGAGAAAAGGTTCAATTTCAAAAAATACTTATAATAATAATACTAATAAAAATGAAATACTTATAATAATTATAGTATTTAGTGCTTCTAGGCTGTTTTTTCAGGTGTTTTTTCTGGCATGCTTGGTCTTTTGCTTCTTTTAGTGGTTCTGATGTCTTTGTTTTCTCCGTTCTCTTGGATTGTTTTGTGGAGTTTGTTGGATTGTGTTTTGTTTGTTTTTCAGCTTCCTATGTGGGCTTTGTTGGGCTTTGTTTGTGGCTAATTTGGAGTGTGGTCTTGGTTTGTGGTTGTGGTTTTTGTGTGGGTGCTCTGTGGTTCTCTAGTAGTTCAATAGGGGGCTGTTTTTGTATTTGGGCTTTGGGTGTAATTTCTCTTACCATTAATATATTATCTATTTTGCGGATAAAAAAATAAAATAATTATAATAACAAAACTGTGTGAGTATCATTAGTAAGAGTCGAACCCCTATATATATATATATATATATATATATAAGAGTTGCTTGAGAGATCCTTGTGTTTTTGAATGAAAAATATAGAGATCCTACTAACATGTGCCAACTTTTATTTTGCGAGTCATTCCTTCCAAACATCGCTTCCATTTTACGGTCACTCTCTTCTCCAAATTCAGAACTAACAGGAACATAACTCACCCATACGTAAATCAGGCTCCACTGCCATCACAGGATTAGTTTCTAGCTTCTCCTATTAAAGAATCAAATTCTTTACTCATTGTGAAATTTACTGAAACTCAAATTATGAATTGAAAAGATGTTATAAGAACTGAACAAAGATCTCCTTATATAGGGAAATTGTGCGCGTACTATCGCCATTTGTAATTCCTTAACTACCAAATGCATAATTTCCTATTTCTTACTTGACATATTGAGAAATATGGTATAATGGCAGTAAATAGTCGCCATGTTTTGGAAATTGAGAATGGTGGTAACTTGGCGATGTTGATAATCCTCATTCAAGCTCATGCATTACGATTATTTAGCTATGGACATATTGTGTACTAGTAGTAGGGATAGTTTTGGTATTCGATAGAAAAGACTAATCTATATCTATGTCTATATCTATACTACCTATAAAAGTCTGTATCTTGGAAAAACTTTTGATTGACCATTCTGCCATCATTTTAATTTATAAATACAATTTTAGCTTTGGTAAACATTATTATCATTTGGTAACAAATGAAAGTTAAATTTTAACTCAAATTCTTAATTACAAATGAAAGTTAGATTCTTATTTAAATTCCTAAAACAATTATCAAGTTGCATGATAATATATATGAATACAAACTCTTTAAATATTCTGTTTTATGAAAATAATAATAATAATTTATGAATGTATATCTAAGGAGTTTTTAATTTTTCGTTGACAATTTTGAGATAAAGAAAATGTATTTTTTAATTTTTAATTTTTAATTTTATGTTTATGAAAAAATATAAAATTTTTATGTATTTTTATTTTTAATAAAATTAATATTATTTAAAATATTCACGTGCAAAGCACGAGTGTTATATTTAGTATAATGAAGAAGGGAGATGGAAAAGAAAAAGATGAACCAAGTCCTTTGCAATTATTATTATTATTATTATTTTGTTTTTTTTAAAACGGTTGTGTGCATTTTTCGGCTGAGGGAAGCCACCACAATTACTTATCCGGGATAAGTTATCCCAAAAAAAAAAACATAAAAAAACAACGTAGCCACCACAATTTAACGGACACTTTGACCAAATCTCAAAGACCAAATTTAAATCCGACGACCAGGATTCTGTGCGCGAGCTTCCGATGGTTGCCCCATAAACTGATTTCTTTATTGTGCCAAGAATGTGTCATGTTATGATTTGGACTAATTAATTCTCTGGTTGTACTAAAATAAATGCATGTACGTACCCCCCGTCACATTCCACTTAATTAGTTCATTATTTCACGCTGTGGTTTGTTTGGATCCCATATGGGTTATTATTATGCTATTATATTTTCTTATTTATTTATTCACTATCTTCTAAATGGACCCATTTTCGAAAGATAACTTTGTCGTTTGTGGAATTGCTGGCACTGTGAAACCAAATATTCAAATAGATTATGCTGCTAATTTCATATGCTCTTCAAAGTTTATGATGTAAACATTTGTACCTTTGGATTATTATATATCATACTAATGAGAGAAACTCTGAAGCAAAAAGTGCTCATAGCGTTACTCAGTGTTTTGGGTTTTGTTTACTTATTTATTTACCCTTAGTTAAGTCTGAGTCAAATTACAAATCATAACCGAATAAATTTTTTTTCTAAATTTGAACTACGAACTTTTTCTTTTTAATCAATCGATTGACTTAGTTTTGAAGTAAGTTGGAAAAAATTCAGCCATATTAAGAGAAAATTAAAACAACCCTTGCTTCCAAATTCAAACCTATTTTTTTTTTGGTTTCCCAAGGTGTCTTCAGGCTTCACTTAGAACTAATCTTCTAAGATACTATTACTTTATTAGGCGTCAAAGCGGGGACTCTCCCAAGAAAGTTTATTGCATCCACAAGAACTCGAACCCGAAACCTTTTACTTAAGCGACAAGAATCCTTTCCACTAAGATCAACCTTTGTTTGTCCAAATTCAAACTTTTACGAGCATGGATGAATCCACAAAATTTAAAATTGGACCACTCGATGTTGTCGTGAATAAAGCTTTGTCATATTAAGCTTTAATTTGGGGATCTAATGCCAACTAGCTTGATTTAAATTATTTACCCGCGATTACTTTTGGAGATTAATTGTCTGCATGAAGAACATATGCCACATGTCCATTGGTAGTAGAAACTTTACTTTAGAGAAAAGGTTCAAATTCAAGAAATAATAATAATACTAATAATGAAAAATGTGTGAGTTACATTAATAAAAGTCGCTTGAGAGATCCTCATATCCAATCGCTCTCCAAATTTATCATATGCGCCAACTTTTATAATGTTCCTAGTTATTCTCCTTCAAAAAAAAGGCTTCGAAGCTAGCTCTGATAGCAAAACCCCACCTGTGGATTAAATAGTTTAATATAATCATAATTTAAAAATTAAAAATTAAAAATTAAAAATAAAAAATAAAATTGAAAGGCATATATAGAAGAGAAAAGGAGAGGTTTTCCTATTTTGATTACCTCTAATTGTCTAAAACTTTGAAGATCAACATTGCAAAATGACCCTCGTATCTGAACCCAACATGTTGTCCCACTTTGAGTCCATTCTTCTCAAATAGTTCCAAGGTACTCCTAAGAGAATAATTAGGAGGTTCAAAATATAACTTCATATTGTAATCCTTGGTGGTGCCATCATCATGGACAAGGATATCTATTGCTTTGCCATCCTTTAACATAGCAAGATCCTCCTTCTTCAACTCCTTAAGAATTGGTTCATCAATTTCAGAATCTAAGAAACAGAATTCACCCTTATGCAAATCTGTTTCAGAAATTTCTCGCTCAATTTGCCAGTCATTCCTTCCAAACATCGCTTCCATTTTACGGTCACTCTCTTCTCCAATTTCAGAACTAAAGAAACTCAACTCACCCATATCCAAATCAGGCTTAAAGATTTCTCGCTCAGTTTGCCTATCACTCACTTCTCTAATCGGAGAATCAAATTCTCTACTCATTGTGAAATTTACTAAGACTCAAATTATGAATCGAAAAGGTGTGACAAGAACTGAACAAAGATATCCCTTATATAGGGAAATTGCGTGCGCACCATCGCCATTTGTAATTCCTTGATTACCAAAAACACATATCGTTTCCTATTTCTTACTTTCACATATGTAGAAATATAGTATAATGCCAGTAAATAGGCCATGTTTTGGAAAATGATAATGGTGGTAACTTGGCGATGCCTTGAAAGTTATATATATGCCCTTTTGCAACGCTACCAAATAGAGGGAATTGCCATAATTTTCTTTTTCCTTTCTTTTTCTTACCATCCTCTCTTTCAAATTCATGCACTATAACCCATGTAGAATCGAGATCAAAACCTTTATAGATCTCATACTCGTGTTGGGATAAGACATGCTATTAGCAAAAGAGACCCAATTGATATAGTACTTACCATATGAAAAAAAAGACAGATGGGAAATGAGAACCAAGCTCCTTCGCAATTATTATTAGGACAGTAGTGCACGAGATCCCAATGGGTGCCCTATTAACTGTTTTCTTTATTGCCCTAAGAATGTTTGTCATGTTATGATTTGGACTATTTAATTCTTTGGTTGCACTCATATAAATGCATGTACCTTTCACGCTGGCTTTGTTATTTTGGATCCATATATGGGTTATTATACTATTGTTAGATTTGAATTTTCTTGATGCACTGAATGTGAATCTCCTCAATTGCAAATTGGACCCATTTTCAAAAGATAACTTTGTTATTTGCCCAATAATTGCCGGCCGGGTTGGCAGAATAATATGGAACTCTTTTTCTAGTCAAAATAATAATAATAATAATCATAATTATTATTATTTTTTTCTTCTAAGGATCTTTTTATAGTCAAGCTTTCACTCACTGTCGTGTAGCTATTGATTGGGTGGCATTTATACATGTGGCCCGGCAATTGACAAAAAACTACACATCGTTTTCCTGAATTATTTTGCCTTTGCATGAATGGGAGTAGGAGCAAAAATTTGCACGTTCCGAGTTCCCAGAAAGAAAATTAATGGGCAAATATAATAAAGCATTCCTAAAATATAATTTTTTTTTTTAAAAAAGAGAGCATATAAAGCAATTAGTACCTGAGTAATTAATTACTCTTTTCACTTTATATATCTATCAGTAGTCCAAAATTGACTCCTAATTCTTGAAAAAGAAATCATAAGCAGTAGGACTCTGAAGTCAGATTATGATGCTGCATCCACTATTGAGTCATGCACCCTTTCCGTAGCTTTCTTTGCCTGCAAGAGATAGTAAAACAAACAATGAGATGGAAATCAACAAAGGACATTACTTCTTTCTCATGTGTGTGTGTGTATAACAAGTGAAATAAAGGACATTACTTCTTTCTCCCAGTTGGTGCGTAGAGTCACAATTGCAAGAAATAACGCTTGCACAAAAAGAGCCAGTATAATTCCCACCCAGAGGCCCTGCACGCCACATTCAAGATAGAGATCGAATCGGAAAACTATCCAGAAAAATTAATAAGGACTGGGAATAACAAAAGAAATATTAATCGAAATTACCTTTCCTCCAATATGATAATGGAAAGCTAGTAATATAGCAGAAGGAATACCAATTATATAATAAGCTCCGAGATTAACAAAAGCGCCAATCTTTTGCCAACCACATCCTCTAGCGGTACCTAAAAAGGTCCAATTAATTCACACCCAATTTGTGAAATTAGTTTAGTAAACCTTTCTTCGAATTGATAAGACTTAAATTAGTAAGTGCTTAATCATTTTTTTTTTTTTCATTTTATAACAAATTTAGTAAGAAAAGAATGTTTAAGCAGTGAGCAAGTCATGTATGGAGATAAATGTTTTCTCTCTTCAGGTCATTTTTAGTACTTTGGAGGCTGTTTGGAAAACTTGAAAACCTAACCAGCTAAAGATAAGTCTGACCAGTTTTGATTTCACATTATCTAGCAAGTCTCTTTTTCCTACTAATATGTTCAGCTTTCTCCTAAAAACAATGCATAAACACAGGTTTTTTTTTTTTTTTCAAACCAACTTAAACGAAGCTCTAAGTTGGTTTACTTAAAAACCAAATGACAATTAGAGAATGGACTTAGTCTGATGCGGTTTTTGAATTTCCCAGACAGGGCCTTAGTGTCAGATTTTGCTTTGGTCTGGGTGTATATGGTATATCTATCATATCATATTTCTGAAGGCAAAAGAACTAAAGAGTCGGCACTGACCTGAAAGCACAGATTGAATACCATCCAAGAAGTGTGAGAATGCAATTAATATCAACATTTCTCCAACATATTTCACTACTCTTTCTTCTCCACTGTAACAGTAGCCCCAAATTTTACGCCCCAATATCATGACAGTGGCTGCCAATATGCCTTCTGTAGCAACCATAAAAAGCACGACACATACTGCTAAACGAGCCGCTTGGGGCCTCTCAGCCCCTAATTCATTTGAAACTCTTATGCTGAAGGACAACAAAAAAAATAGAAAAAGTGAGAAAGTAGTGTATTAGAAGGACGTCTGATAATCGAGCCATCTTAATCCTACTCACCTTATTGCGCCGCTTAGTCCAAGTGGTATCATATAAACCAGTGCACATGTGTTGAGGCTTATTGAGAGAACAGATGTTTCAAGCTTTGGGTCAGGAAGAAGACCAGACAACAGAACCATCATTTCGAACGACCAAATTTCCAAGCTGTTTCAAGACACGAAACAAGTTAAACAACCCAAATAAACAAATTCAAATACATTGTATGAGTGAGGAGAACTGAAGATTACCAGACCATTAAAGCTGAAGGAATTGCAAGTCTAACAAACTTAAGCACATCATGCAAGGCCTCTGTTGAAAAACCAGTCCAGGTCTTCTTGCAGGAAGGACTGATCCTGACATAAAGGGCCAACAACAGGGCATTGATCCAATAAGAGACGGCATTTGCCAATGCAGCGCCTTTAGTTTCCAAGACCCGATTTAAAGACCAGAATCCAACAAGTGAGGATGTGTAGCAGCGTCGTGAGTCCCGAGCTTATCACCATTGGGATAACATTATTTTGGCTTTGAAGGAATCGAACATGACATTGAAGGAGCGCATAAGCGAAAATGCTGGGTATCATGAAACGAGCATAAAGTCCAGCCTCAGCTGATATTTCTGGGTCTTGTCCCAAGAATACAAGAATGTGGCCGGCATTGGCCCATATAAATGCTAGGGGAATGCAGGCTAGTAGAAGAACAAACATGGCCCTCTGCATGTGTATGCCAAGCATATGATACTGTTTTGCTCCATAGGACTGACCACAGAATGTGTCTAATGCGCTTCCCATTCCTATCTATTCAACAGAAATGGAAAAAGGGATTTAAGAGCCTTTCATAATCCAAGATATTTATCTCAATTTTATCTCTAAAAACAAAATTAAAGTGTGAATGAGTTTGAACAGAGTAAAGAATGCCTATTGTGGGTTGGTGAAACAGGGTATCCGCCATTCAAAAACTCGAATTGGCATATTAGCAGGACATTTTACACTCATACATCAACTAAAGGAGTGGGATCATCACCCTCAAAACAACAATATCCAAAATTTGAGTCAAGGAACTGAGACCATTTAGAACAGAGTTTTCAGACCAATCATGCTCAAATTTCTTACATATGAGTAACTCGGCCTAATTTACTGAGTGATTTCCCCGGTTCTGCAACAGAAATTATCCACCCATGGTAATCAAAAGGGTGACTCTCCACCTTCTGCTTTCTGCACTCCATGTATGTGACAGGACAATTATTCAAATATACAATTGCATATAGGCAGAGTCGGTGGTTTGAAGACCCAAAACAAGGTATGTAATTGATGTGGAATCTCCCTGTGGAAGAGGCTTAAGTTGGTGGATGGGTGAAACCAGGTTCCCACCTTTCACAATCTTTGAATTGACATATTACTACTTAGGCCAAAATAAAAATAAAAATGAGGAATACTATTGGCCTTAGAAGCGCTATATGACTATCCATTTTTATAATCCAACTTCATGTAGAAGTATGACTAAAATTGCTCATTCAAAAGAACTATAACAACCTACAATAGAAGCTATTCCTGCTACAACCTATAAAAGCATATACAAAGCCGGCCCAAAAAAATAAAATTAAAAAATCCATGTAAGAGAATACAAGACGAATCCATCTTACCAGCAAGCTGAAACCGGTCACCGAAGCAAAGGAAGTGGCCATGGAAGCACCAGAAAGAGCTAGCTCTCCAAGATGACCCACAAACATGACTGATATCACCTGTAGGCAATATAGTAAGAGATTAACTGACACCAAAGGCCCAGCTAACAACAACAGCTTCTTCACCTCAGCGAAAATCTCATCCTTGTTGAGTCCATTTTTGGATTCAATCACCTTATTCTGAGAGATTGGTATTAGTGGTGATTCAAGACCTGGTTTTTGTTCTACTATGTCCATTTTTTCCCCCCTGTTATCTCCTCTCACATAGAGCCGAGTGATGAAGGCATGAATGAAGCACACCAGGATCTATATATATATATATATATATAACTATATTATATACTACAACAGCTGACATATTGATTATTGAAGACCTTAAAAAAACATGGAATGACTAAAACACCCATCTATCTGCTGACTCGACTTTATCCCATGTGATGGAACTTATGCCATCCCATAGGCTACATTCCAACCAGTAACTGAGGGGGTGAGGAGAAAAAGGAG
Source organism: Liquidambar formosana (assembly GCA_039720395.1). NCBI lineage: Eukaryota > Viridiplantae > Streptophyta > Magnoliopsida > Saxifragales > Altingiaceae > Liquidambar > Liquidambar formosana. The sequence continues at coordinate 12,453,120 of CM077830.1, forward strand.
GCAACATTCCCACCAACCATGTGGACAGTAAGAGACTTTGGTCATAAAAATCAGATGGTAAGGACCCTGAGGTTGTGGAAGCTAGGTGGCTAGGATTGCAATGGTGGTCGCTTTAGAACAAGGTTGGGAAAAAGTTGCTTTTGAGGGAGATGCTTTCGCTATTATCTCAAACATCACAAATATCTCAAATAAACCTTCATGGACTTATGAGGTGATGATAGCATATATAAGAGAAAGTTGCAAGTTTCTTTCTTCTTCATCGTTTGTTCAAGTTCCAAAAGTTGCAAATAGTATGGCTCATGCTATGATAAGATGGGCTCTTAACATTGGCTTCTCGGGCTTTCTATCCCTAGACTCTCTTCCTCTAACAGTCATGAAAGCATGCTTGTTAGATAAATGTATGTGAGCGGTAGCTGATTAGGTTGAGATTTTTTGTTTTTTTGTTTTGTCTGCTGTGGCAGTTCTTTGCCTTTGCTTTTTTTCCTTGTTTTATGCATATCTTACTTAGGAAAATAAATAAATGAAAAGACAATTGAGACTTGGTCTCCGTGAATCTGCGATGGGATAGGCAACTATGTGCTAGGCCAGAAAGCTTGTGATGTACCAAAGAAGGTTGGCCTGAGTGGAAGGGGCTCTGGTCGCTTAAGCAAGAGGTTTCGGGTTCGAGCCCTTGTGGATGCAGCAAACTTTCTTGGGAGAGGTCCCCGCTTCGGCGCCCGACCGTACCTCGGAGGATTAGTCCTGGGCGAAGCCTGGGGACACCTTGGGAAACCAAAAAAAAAAAAAAAAAAAAAAAAAAAAAGAAAGCTTGTGATGTAAGAAAATACTAAAGAGAACAAAAATCTACTTGTCCATGGCCAACTCAAGTGGTGCCTATCATATGGGCCCATTATCAAAAATTATTCTCCAGTTAAGATTTTATTTGAGGTGAGTATGTTATGGATACTTATTTTCTTAAGTTAATTATTAAAATTATTAATTAGTTGACTCAAATATAATATCAGTTGGACAAATAAGTTTGGGTAAACGAGTTGACCTATATAGCACTGCTTTGTGCGTGATCAATGAGCATTTAAAGGAAAACATACAAAAGTATCGATAGACACCAAGACACACAATTACGCAAACAAAAGCTATATGGTGCCCACATGTTAGCTACATATTCTCATGTCTTGGTGTCAATTGGGCAAATGCATTTTCCAAGTCGGTGTCAATTGATTGTGTGTATATATTTTCATGTTTATATAATTGTGAATATATTCTCATAAGTCCATATTTGCGTGTTACATGTTTATATTAACATGAATGCGTATTCACGACGTGTCTATCTTCCCGTATTTATTTGTTGGTGTTTTTAAATTCATATTTTTCTAAAATATTTATGACACATGGTAGAAAGTTAATGGAGATGAGGAGAAGCTCCTTCAATGCCTTCTACCTCAAAATTATTTGTTTCCATAACAGGTTCCCCTCTCCTTGTTGTACCTAAATGGTTTTATTCCCATGGTTTTGATGATAACAACACATAATAAGATGTTTAAGGACTAATGAGCATTTAAGTGATGAATCTAGACAGGTATCAAAGCCACAAAATCAAGGATCAATTTGCAAAAGCAAACAAAGCACAAGATCATATGAAAACATAGCAAAAGGATCCATGTCTCATTCAAGATCATTCAATATTAATCACAAGTCTATGAGTGAGAATTTTAGGAAATTATTGTAAGATTAATTTCAATCATTGCTCACACTAGGTTTAAAGGGCTTAGAACTGTGATAAATTGATAAGTTTAAAGTCATTATGTGATCCATCTTTAACCTAGAGTTGGTAAATTTTTTTTTGTCTGAAAACAGAGAGTTTCAGACGGCTGAAACTATGTTTCAGCCGGCTAAAAATCCTATTTTAGCAGGCTGAAAATACATCCATATGATATTTCAGTTCTATGGTATTTTCAGACGGCTCTTTAAGCCGGCTGAAAAGGATGTCCCTTTAAACTTCAAATATGACCCTCTCTGGAAACTTCAGCAGTCTTATTCAGATGGCTCAAAGGGAAGTTTTAGATGACTGAAAGTTGTTTCAGCTGGCTGAAAACCTCGGGCAAGGTTCTAATAGCTAGTTTTCTAACGGACTTTTGAAGCATTAAATGCCCACCAAACTCCCTTTCCCGGCATTTATTGTTACAGAACGATTATTTTGGACTCCTGGTGTATAAATACAAGCCTTGAACTCATTTATGAGCATTCATTAAGCTATAAACAAGAAAATCATTTACAAGCCCTAATTTCTCTTGTAACCAGTCATTGAAATCAATCAATAACTGAGTGTGTTTTCATTTTCTGTGTATCTACTCTTTGAGAGAGCTTTCTTTGAGCACAAAATCATTTCCAAACACTTTGTATCAAAGGGTTGTGTGAACCCTCACTTGTAAGCATTCTAGAAGTGTGTATTTGACTAAGTGTTGGTGAAGAACACTTGATTTGTAAAGGTTTGTTGCTCCACCTTAAAAGAGAGTGATAGTGGATTGGTGAATCCTCAGGCGAGCTCCTAAGGCTGAGGACGTAGGCGGGAGGCCGAATCTCGTTAACATCGTTTGCATTCTCTTTCCCTTAATCTCTTTATTATTACTCATTCTTATATTCATTCTTGTTTGCAATAATTTGATTTTGAGATTGCTATTAATTTTTAATTTGGCCTATAACCCTATTCACCCCCCCTTTAGGGTTATTTACTTGGGACAATACTCCTGCCCCATTGGAAAATAAGAAAAAAAAAAAAAAAGGAATCCTCATCGGTCTGTTAACATTCGATTCTATTCTTTTCAAACCTAGATCCCTGCCCACTAATTGATACCATCGCTTATTTATAATTTTATAATTTAGGTTATTATTCAGGTTTTGCATACAATAAATGGAATATAATTTTATGAAAATTTCCTCCAGCTTATCAATAATTTAGGTTAATTATAATTCAAGGTTTTTTCCCCTATTGTTTAGTAGTATGCTTTTCCATCATTTTTACCCACACAATAGTATTATTTGAAATGAATTTATTTCAATAGTACTGTTATTAATTATAAGGAAAAACCTAAGGTAATAGATTGTCAGCTAAATCTTGACCACTTAAACCATAAAAATTGGATTTTGTAAAAAACCTGAGATTTTTTTAAAAATTTTCAGCTAAATCTTGACCACTTAAATCATAAAAAGTAGATTTTTTAAAAAACCTTTAACATTTAACAATGATAGTCTGTCATGCTAGCATGGTCGTCCTAATTATAATAACAAACTTCTAATATTCCCTCCGTACTACAAAGATAGGGTAGGCCATGTTTGACAAAGCACGCAGTTTAAGAAAAAACATTATTTCATTGACTTGTCCTTTATTAAACTCTATTTTTCCAAAATTACCATCTCCTACTATTTATTGGCATGCATAGTTAGTAAAATAAGGTATGGGAGAATATAGGATGGCATACATACATACGTAATACAATTTGGTTTTGCTTAGACAAAAATACGATGAAAAATTCGGCATAAAAAAACAAAAACGGAAATAATACTGATACGAGCATATACGGGTGCATGCAATTCGAATTTTAATTAAAAATTTGGGACAAAAAATACGCGAGTATGTAACATTATTTCATTTAGTATATCATTATTAATCACTATTTTTATATTGTTTTATTTAAATATTCATAAAATATTGTTAAAAAATCAATCACATATAAAATAATACTCAATTTTATTATTTTATTTTGTTTTATTTTTGTACATGTGCTTAGAAAGAAATAGAAATTTGACTAAGAAGATGACTAAAAATTATTAAGTATGAAAGTCTTCATCTATATGTTTTTTTCATATTTCCATTCCTTAAATTATTTTATAGTTTTTGTCTTAAAATTATAAGAAACTGTGGTTTAAATTGTAAAAGAATAGATAGAATTATCTAATCTTTAACAACCCCAAAAAAATTATATAAAGAGATAAAAAATTATACTATAAAAATTATAAATTAGATATTGATTTAATAAAATCAAGATATTTTAAATATTGGTAATAATATTGTTGATGAATATAGTAATAGTCGAATTGTCAACGATACAATTAAGAGTATTTTAACATAAGTATAATACGGAATACAGTCAAATATATGAACTATACGTTTGCTATAAAAAAAAAAAAGAAAAAGAAAAAAAAAAAGAAGAGTATTTTTAATTATGTTTGAACTTTGAACGGCAAACGGGAGTTTTAAAAAAAAAAAATACGTACGTTCGTATATTATATGGGTATAATTTGAGTATTTACTAACTATTGAAATAACAAAGGGTAGAATAAGAAATTCAAAAAAAAATTGTGATTTGAGTTGTCAAATATGGACAAACATTTTGGGACACAAAAAAAAAGAAGCAAATATGGCTTATCTTTGTAGGATGGAAGGAATATTACACGTGATTTATGCTTTCGATATCACTCTTTCAAAATCCACACGAAATGAATTCTTCAATAATATTGAGATGACGAGCTCTCATTACGTTTGTCATTTTTTTTTTTTTTTTTGGACCTATCAATGGTGGGCTCTGAGAAGGTTGCATCACTCACTGATTGAATTAACTTTTGATCGCTAAGTTCATTTCATTTTAACTTGGTTGGGTAAGTATTAATGACGGATGGAGAGAGATACGGTATTATTTTCTTACTTTTTTCTTTTTTGGAGGGTAAGTTATTTTCTTATTTAAAGGAAATAGGAATGAGTTTTTCAGTATTTGTTTTTCATTATCCCAGGTTCCCATAAGAGATTTCCACAATTGTACAACAGGGGAGCGGCTCCTCTCCGGTTTAATAGAAGTACTGGACGTCGATTATATTGAATCCTTAGACGACACGTTGTTAGTTCTCGAAATACTCATGTTTTTTAATACAGAATACGTCAAATACTGTGAACTATACGTTTGTTATGAAAAAAAAAAGGCGTATTTTTAAGGGTAAATTGCACTTAAGGGTCCAGAGTTTGGGGTAGGTTTCACTTAAGGGTCTCAAATTTTAATTGCGTCATTTTGGTACCCAACATCAGCGTTGATCAGAAATTAGAGACGGTGTTAAGGGAAACTTTGAAATGACTGTAATACCCCCAAAAAAACTGATGTCGTTTGGAATAGAAGTTACCTAGTCATCTGAATTGTTGGAGAAGCTCATCTCCGTCCTTCCTTCCAAACCTATGCCATTTTCTCTCTCCTCTCGTCTCTGTTCTCTCACCTCTCTCGTCTCTCTCTATCTCCTTCTCCTTCTAAAATCGAGGAGGGCAATGCTGGCATTGGGGATCGCTGGCAGCGAGGAGGAGGTGGGAATTAGAGGAGAAGTCGTAGGAGAGAATGTCGGAGAGGAGGGGGTGTGGGGTCTAGCGAAGGCTGTGACGAAGGGGGAAAGAGAAGTAGAGGAGGTGGTGGAGGGAGGGGGCATGGGGAGGACGGAGATGAGCTGCATGGAACGGGAGTCGACGAAGCCATGGACAAAATGGTGTGTCGGAAAAAATTATGTGGCTGCTGTTTGTATGTTTTTAATTTTTAATTTTTTTGGTTGCTTCATTGCCAAAAAAATGGTGTGCCAGCTATGGACCCGAAGCCATGGACAAAATGTTATGCCGGGCAAAAATTATGTGGCTGCTGTTTTTTTTTTTTTTTTTTTTGGTTGCTTCATTGCCGGAAAAAATGGTGTGCCAGCTATGGACCCAAAGCCATGGACAAAATGTTGTGCCGGGCAAAAATTATGTGGCTGCTGTTTTTTTTTTTTTTTTTTTTTTTTTTTTTTTTTTTGTGGTTGCTTCATCACCGGAAAAAATGGTGTGCCGGCTATGGACCCGAAGCCATGGACAAAATGGTGTGCCGGAAAAAATTATGTGGCTGCTGTTTTTTTATTTTATTTTATTGGTTGCTTCATCGTCGGAAAAAATGGTGTGCCGGCTATGGACCCAAAGCCACAGGCACCTCTTTCAGCAAGATCCAAAAAATGGTGTGCAAGATCCAAGATCCAAAAAATGGTCGTGGGAGAGAAAGTTTTTTTTTTTTTTTTTTTTTTTTTTTTTTTTTTTTTTTTTTTTTTTTTTTTTGTGTGTGTGTGGAAAAAACAGGGGATGGTGGTGGGGGAATGATAAGAAGAAGGAAAAATTGGGGGAATGCCCTATTACCGGTGATGGAAGCTTCACGTGGGAACAATAGGCTGAGGAGCAAAATAGGGATAAGATATTTTTAATATGGTCACATGCATATCATGTGCAAAATTTCCGTTTGGTGACCAAACGGTTTTGACGTCGGACCCTAAATTGAAACTCAACTAATAATTTGGGTACCAAATTGACACAATTAAAATTTGAGATCCTTAAGTGAAATCTACCCGGCCCAAACTCTAGACCTTAAATGCAATTTACTCTGTTTTTAATTATGTTTGAACTTTGAACGGCAAACGGGAGTTTTTAAAAAAAATATGTACATACATGTATTATACAGGTATAATATAAGTATTTACCAACTAGGTTGTAGGGTAATATAAGAAATTCAAAAAAAAAATTGTGATTTGAGTTTTCAAATGGACAAACATTTTGGGATTAAAAAAAAAATTGCAAATATGGCTTATCTTTGTGGGACGGAGGGTGTATTACACGTGGTTTATGCTTTGGATGTCATTCATTCAAAATCCACACGAAATGAATTTCTTCAACAATGTTGAGATGACGAGCTCTCATTACGTTTGTCACTTCTGTTTTGGACCTATCAATGGTGGGCTCTGAGAAGGTTGCATCACTCACTAATTTAATTAACTTTTGATCACTAAGTTCATTTCATTTTAACTTGGTTGGGTAAGTATTAATGACGGATAGAGAGAGACGCTATTATTTTCCTTTTTTTTTTTGGGGGGGGGGGAGGTAAGTTATTTCTTTACTCAAAGGAAATAGGAATGAGTATTTCAATATTTGTTTTTCATTATCCTAGGTTCCCATCAATTGTACAACTAGGGGAGCGGCTCCTTTGCAGTTTACTAGAAGTACTAGATGTCGATTATATTGAATCCTTAGACGACACGTTGTTAGTTCTCCAAATTAACGGTTGGGATTGCTAATTTATTTAAACCACTAAAACGCCACCGTTTGAACTTTAATTCACGTCGTTAACAATGTGAAGAGCAGAGCTAAGCCGGTAACCGGACCATAGTGCCAAAATTCCGATTTCCTAGCATATGGGTATCGTTAATTTGGGTCCTCAATACTTTGGGATCTGCAACACCAAGGACCAGAGCTTGCTTTACTTTATGTTTACATAGCGCCGTTAAGGATTCCAATAGAAAGACCAAAACGGTGGTGTTTTGCTTCTTTATAACAGACCAATAAATTTGACCTGTCAGATCTAGGAAACGAATGACTTGTCGTCAAGGATTCAATACTAGATGTCCAATTCTTTTGGTTAAATGGAGAGGACCTGCTTCCATTTTCAAAAAATTACGAGGATTAGGGAGAGTATGCACAATACTTGCAATGGAGGGGTGGCAATGAAGGACGAAAATTAGCAATACCAGATGACCTTACTCTAAATCTTTTTAATTCATGTGTGCTGCGACTTTAATAATGCTCCCAAGTGCAGGATGTCGCGAAGTAATAAATTCTCGGTGAGTCCGAGGACGAACCACAGGGAAGGGGAATAATTAGTAGAGAAGATTGAGAAAATATTTTAGAAATTTAGTGGCTTGATTGCAAAGAATTAATTTGATCGAAAACAATAAGTTAAAAGCACTAAGGTTCAAAAGGTCCACTCACAACAAATATTAGATATTTGCTAATGACTCAATTTTATAACTCAACTGAGATTCATATGAAGGATGAACCCAGTCGAATGATGTAACAATTAATTTTATTCAAAACAATTCTAAAAATATGGATTCATAAGATTGATTGATTTAATGCATAAGAAACTAGTAATTTAATTCGCAGGGAATTCTAAGCATTCACCGTACCCGAAGTTAACGATAAATAAAAGAATTATACAGAATAAATACTTTGCAAAATAATCAAAATCAATCAAAACTATAAAACCTTACATTAAATCAATGAAAGAGTTATTAAACAAATACCAAATAATTGTTGTGGCTTCACTCCTAACCTTAGCAAAAAGTTTAGCTACTCATGATAATTGAAAACTAGAAAACTAAAGAGAGGTAGAAGAAGAAGAACAAGAGAGAGATGGGTATAGAAGAGAAGAGGAGAAGTAATATATATAGGTGTAGCCGCCTTTTTCTTTCCATGTGCTCTTAGGGTTTCCAAGAGAAAGAGGAGAAAAATTAGGAAACAAATTGGGAATCCCGATTTTTTCCAGCAGGGCTAACTTGTAACCCTTTTTTGACCTACTAAACTGTTGAAATCAAGAAATATTCGTGAAATACAATATTGTAGGGCTTCAAATCAGCTTTCTAGGGACACCAATTTTGCATCAATTGGATTTCGGAGTCAAAAGTTATGGCCAAAATACGGTAACTGCTCCAAACTTCCTTTTTAATCTTCTTTCCAACTTTGGGGTTGCCAATTTCTTTGCTAAAATCTTCTAAAATTAATGCACTTCAACCTTGCAAAGCTTCCATATATTTCCAAGTAAATAAATAATGCTTGACCATAGGGAATTGGCTTCCGACAAAAATAAAACACACATTAATACACCACTTTAAGCATAAGAGCATGTATCAAGAAAGCTCATGTATAATGTGTAAAATGCGGAATTAAGTACAAAATAAATGTAATAATGCCTACTAAAAGTATAACATTAATGCAATTTTAAGCTATTATCAATGTGCATCACACACGCATTATTACTAGTAATATAATCAATTTTTATCAAAAACATCTTTTTGTTTTCTCATTTTTATTTTAAATAAAAACAATAGTAAAATATTTTAATTCATTTCATATAAGGGTAGAACAAATTTTTTGCTTTTCTGTCGATAGCATACACCTTGGACAGTATAAGAGGTTTTTTTTTTTTTTTTTTTTTTTTAGACTTTTATAAAAAAAAAGGGAAAAGTGAAAAAGGGATTAAAAAAAAAAAATGCCATTCCGAGCACCTTTTCTTTTTGCACATTAGCCTGGCCTGGCCCTACATGCACACTAGGATTTTTGTTTTTTTATCAACAAAAGGGTTAAAGGGCAACAATTGTTAACAAACTAGAATACAACATGCAACACACCCAAGAGACATGACTAGACTCCAAAATCTAAAAAGACCCCAACACTAACGTAGCATGAAGCATAGCATCGGTCCCCAACAACAAAAAAGAAACACCAGTACACTACTACTGAACATAGCGACCTATCTCAAAGCACTACACTCCCAAAACGTAATTCCACACCACCCATAAGATTTTTAGGGTATCATATCCGCTTAACATTTGAAATAGTTCAAAATGACCCTACTTACTATTTGAAGTGACCCACTAACTATTTTGTGATCACAATTACCATTTGAAATTATTAACTTACCATTTTAAGTGACCCACTTACCATTTGAAGTGACCAACTTACCATTTCAAGAAACCTTATAGGTATGAACCCAATTTTTTGCTACAGTATCATAGAATTGGCTAAAACTAACAACCATACCTACTAAATACTTAGAAGAACAGTATGGCTAAACCTTCATATTACCCAGGAGCATTGCTCAACTTAGTAGAGAGAGCTTTATCCCTTTCGCTTGTTTCAAGAATAAGAGCAGCCACAGAGAGATTCAAACTGGAAAAAAACTCCATCCGAACAAGGTATTCGTAATTTCATCTCTTACAATCTAGAAGGATGATGAGATAAATATATAAGAAATGCTATGTACAACACCTTATGTGCAGCATCAAAATACAACACCTTATGTAGTACTAAAACTCCATCAATTTATTTAACAGATCTCAATTTTGCTAATGTGAGTTAAGTGCTGCACAGATACTGTATAGAGGGTGCTTGGTATAGCATATATCGCTCTAAATATATAGGTAGCAAAAGATAACCTGCTATATATAATCTTATTTCAAGACTAATCCATAGTGTCCTTAAACCTTGGTGACAACCTCCAACAAAGTTTTCAAAATTTTAACATAGCTACCATTTGATCCAATTGTACTCTTCACAGCAAGATCTTTGAGGACTCCAATATTCTTTCTCATTTCCTTCCCTTCATCATGCGACAAAATTAGTTGTAAGGCTTTCATTACTCCATTTTTTGTGAAGACCCCACCCTCAACCCCACACCAATCTTCTATACATCCAGAGCCGGCCCTGACTATAATTTTTCAATGTGGTGGCTTAGGGCACCACTTTTTTGGGTGAAAAAAGGGGCCCTAACACCAAATGTAATAGGGAACGGTTATTGCAACCCCCCAAACCTATAAGTTGCCCCTTCATATTTTTTAATTAGAAAAATTATTATGTAAAATTACCGAAAAGGGCTTCTTCTTCTTCTCACTGGCACCCCACCCCACATGGCAACTCTCTCCGGCACCTCATCCCACTGGCGACGGCGAACCCCTCTTCTTCCTTCTTCCTCTTCCCTCTTCTTCTCTTCTTCTTCTTTTTTTTTTTTCTTTCCTTTTCTTCTCCTCTTCCCTCCCATCGACAGCCTTCTTTTATTCTTCCCTCCCGTCGCCAGAAAAAATGAAGGACCTTGCTGAAAAATACACAGATCTGACCAGTAGAGGAAAAATTAAAAAATAAAAAAAAAAAAAGGAAAGAAAGAAAGAAAGAAAGAAAGAAAGAAAGAAGAGGAGAAGAAGAGAGAAGAGGAAGAAGGACAAACAGAAGAAGAAGAAGAGAAGGCAGGAGGCCGTCACCGTCGTCGGAAAAAATGGAGGTTTAAAAAAAAAATCTCCTTCTCCGGAAAGCACAGATCTGACCAGCAGAGGGGCAAAAAAAAAAAAAAAAAAATGAAAGAAAGAAAGAAGAGGAGAAGAAGAGAAAAGAAGAGAGAAGAGGAAGAACCTCCCTCTCCAGAAAAAATGGGGGTTTTGAAAAAAAAACTTCCCCCCATAGATCTGACTAGCAGAGGAAAAAAAAAAAAAAAGAAAGGGAAAGAAAGAAAGAAAGAAGAGGAAAAACCTCCCTTGCCGTCACTGTTGTCGTCGCCTTCCTCGCCGGTTTGCTATGGGGGCGTGGGTGGGTTCTTCCAGATGGGTCTCGTGTAGGGGGGGAGTGGGGTGGGTGAGGAGGGTTAGGGTTATTTAGAAGAGGGGTATTTTAGTCTTTTAGAGGGGTAGGTATATAAATTTGGGGGGTAGGGATATCAGGTGGGGGCAACTTAAACCTTTGTGTGGTTGCAATAGCCTCTTCCTAATAGGATAACTGTGATTGGGTTGGCCTAAGAGGAAAAAAAAATGTAATGATTGTGAGGAAGGCTCCAAAACCAAATCTAAGGGCCCAAGTCCAACCCAAAGAATAAGTTTAAAACCCAAACAAAAATTAAAAGGCATTACTTAAACAAATCTGAGATGGAATCAAATCTAAAAAGTAGAATCAGATCTAAAAAGTCAATACCTAAAAAAAAATATCTATCTTCTCTCTCTCAGTCTCTCACTCCCCTTACGGCTTACCTCAAAAGTCATAACTCTCTCCCTTCACAGCTTCTCTCCCTCTAACACCTCTCTCACTCCTTTTCGCCTCTCTCTATGGTATTATTTTGTATTAAATCTCTTTGTCTTTCACTCAATCACTCTTAAATCTTCATTTATTTATTTATTTATTTTGGTTGTTGAATTGTTGAATGCTTTGTTTGTACTATTGCAGTTGGACATGGAATTTTTTTTTTCTTTTATTGAATGCTTTGTTTGTACCGTTTGGTTATTGAGAAAACATAGGAAAAAGAAAGAAATCACCAAATTGAATTTTTCTTTGTTGAATGTTTGATGTTTGAATGTTTCCCAACTTTGAGTGATATTGAAGTGATATTTCGATGCATTGGGTTTTTTGTTTGTTGGTCTTATAACTTTATTTTGTCTTGTGTATTTTTCTTATTTTAACAATGAATTTTGCTAAGTTATGAAGCAAGAAGTATGAATTATAGCTTTTGAAGTTCTTGTGATGATTTTTTGTTACCTTCATTTATATAAGCAAATATTAATAACTATATAGGCAAGAAAACTTTGGGTTGATACTAGAAAAAAAAAAATTTGAGTACATAGAAATGCCTTTTTTTTTTGGTGTGTGAATAAGTATAAGGGGCCTCATTTTTTGAGTTCGCTTGGGGCCTCCAAAAAGTCAGGGCCGGCCCTACATACATCCTCCACCATCCTTGCGTTCAGCCCATGATCCCCAAAGAATGGACTACAAATCATAGGCACGCCACATTCGATACTCTCTGTCACCGAGTTCCATCCCCCATGTGTTACAAATACTCCAGTCGACGCATGTTCCAAAACTTGCAACTGGGGAGCCCATGGAACAATTTTTCCACTTGTGCTCATCTTTTCGAGAAACCCGTTTGGCAAATGATCATTCATGTTGCCCTTAAATGACCAAAGAAATGGAATTCCACTTGCTTCGGCCAAAGCTAAAATCTCATTAGGTGGTGGTGTAATCACAGTTCCAGACCCAATATATGCCACAGATGCCGCTTTATGCTTGTCCAACCATGCCAGGGAGCCATGCTCATCCGAATTTGCCGGTGGCTTTGATGTTAGGGTCACGGGGCCAACATTGAGAATCTTTTGGAGCTTGAGTGGAGATCTTTAGTGATAGTAGTAGGGTCCAGCTCTTCGCAGGACTGTACATATGGCAACCCCACTTGCTCGTGGCAGCGTACGTCCCATATTATGTACCTTGGATGAAAAGGATGATTCTAAGTTTCCAAAGATGATCCCTTCAGGTAAGTCACCAACGCGCATTGCAGAAAATCCTGGAATGAAATTAAGCGTTTCGCCTTCACGCCCTGCAATACCTATTTGTATATAATGGGAAAATAGTTAAAACAGTTGAATAAGGGAAAATAATTCAATAATCTACAATATAATTTTTGAGTTTTTCTTGGTGTATTACATTAGACCATTTGGCCTCTCTTTCAGCTTGTTTAATTTGAGAGACGGAAAATGCTATGCAATTTTACCTTCTTTTTTTTTGGAACCTTGTTAAGGCATGGTGAAATAAACATATGAAGGTAACGATTGTGTACGCATGTGATCGAGCACCTTTATTTGGGAGCTACAAAATAGACGTGATTGTGAATCAAGGGAAGCCAAAGTGATAAAATTACCACCAAATCACCACCAAATTTTTCTATCATATTTGTACCTTACAACATAGTTATGGGCATGAATCAAGGAAATATTGAAAGATGCTGGAATTTTGAAAGTGTCACGTTAATGAGTTAATGGTATCGACTTGAAAGAGGTGGTATATGACAACTCTATGCAAAAGAGGGAAGGCCTGAGAGACATGTCATTTGGCACATACTCTTTTATATAATAGTATAAATATATACACACAGACACACATAAGAACATAGTCATAGTATCCAGCTTCGATGACCTTCAAGCCCTTTCCTAGCTTGTGATGTTCAAGTCCCTCCCTTCCATTAAAAAACACAATTTTTGCACTCACTTTTTGCATGAT